>JANAVB010035820.1:16338345-16608696 GCA_029216955.1 Iris pallida | reverse complement strand
TCATTCCCACATTTCGTTATTAAGTTTTTATTTTTCGAAATTTCAGTTTTTGAAATTTCTTCATTTCAGTTTTTGTTATTTCGAAATTTCTTTTACGAAATCTCAGTTCTGGACTTTTCGACTTTCAAAATTTCGGTCTGAAATTTCGGAATCTCGTTTCAGATCCTTTTACATTTTCGAACTAGTTTTATCAGGACCCGTTTGTATTTTTCGCGTCCTGCATCCGCATGTAATGCTCTTTCTGAGCTACCTTTTTTTTTCAATAAAATTTCCTTTGTTAAAATAATATATATATATATATAATAATATATATATATATATATATGGGGAGGTGATATGTGTATCTAAAATAAGTTGAAGTAACCACGTAGTTAATATATGTGACATGACATGATGCAAATAAATATAGGAAGTAACCAAGATAACTTAAATATGTGGTCAGGGCCGGGCCCAAAAAATGGAAAACAATAAGTAAGGAGGCACAATATTGTAAAATCTCTAGACTCTAATTCAATTAATTTTAGTATTCAAAAAGTATTTAAAAATTAGTATAAAAAAGCTTTCCAAATTCTGGTTTCCACTAATTTGGTTTTTTTTTTTTTTTTTACCTAGTTCAAATACAAGAAGTTGGAATTTTTCTGTTTGGACCTTTGTAATATTTAGGAGCCATAAAAATTTTGGGTCCTCCTAAATTTACAAAGCCTCCCATAATTTCATAAAGGCTCCCTATATTTTATCTTCCACTATATAATGAGGTTTCAAAACGGCACAAAAGTGAGCCGTCTAAGCCATCTTTATATCACGGTCCATTTTATTTTAAAAAATAAATTATTTACAGAATTATTGGAAAAAGTAAACTGTTAACATGGAGATTCGAACTCAACCAAACAAGAAAATTACCATTGACCATAACCACATGAGTTACAAGAGATATTTTACTATAATTATATAATATTCTTATTATACGTTATTGTACGTGCAAAGCACGTGCATTTACTAGTATTTTATAAAGACACTATAAATTTTACAAAGACCCTTTTTTTTGTCAAGTTGGTTATATTTGTATGATATACTACATGTTACTTCGAAATTCCAACACCACACTCTATCCCTGTTAGCAGATCCAGGATTACAATTTATCGGAGCACAATCATATAAGGGTTCGAGGACAATGCCTTTGAATTTATTTTAAGTATAATATTATATAATAATAACAGCTCACCGGGGCCTGTGAAGCCCGTGCTTATTTTTATTTTATTTATTAATTATTTTGTTAAGCCTTAAACCCAAGCCCTCAATCATTGTAGCACAACCCAATAACTTAACCCACAACCCAAGTCCATACTCAAACCCATTCAAACCCACCTTCCCCACCCCCTGGTTCCAACGCATACCCCCAAACCGGATCTGAAGATCCCACGGAGAGTTTAACTCTCAGAATTCTCCTTCTTCTCCAGAAGCTTTCTCTCTCACCCAAAACCTTCACAAATAAATCCACCACTTTTATCTAATTTAAATTATCTATAATTATTTCAATGCCGATTTTATATAAAAATATTTAACATACCAAAATGTTAAATATCATTTGAGTAATATATGTTATTTAAAAATATTAATCTTGCCAAACTTTATCTCTACGATATAATTTTTAGTAACAATTTAAAATTAGATTTGAAAAAAAAAATCTAAGATACATTTTCAAACTTTATCTCTAAGATACATATTATTTTTTCAAATTGGAAATTGCTGAGAAACCCAATTTCGGGGTGGGCTTTTATGAAATGTCCACCCGCTGGATAAGTTTTATGAAATACCCAGAATTAAGTATTTTCACGTTAAATATTCCAAGATTCCCTTTTAGATGCCACCCGCTAGAAACTGCTATTTTTATAATACCGAAACTACCCCTCCGCGCGAATTGGTCATCTATATGTATTTGAATTCAAAAAACTCAGATCTGGATTGTGATTTTCGTCTTCTTCTTCTTCACTGGAAATCTGAATTTTGTTGCTCTCATCTTCAGCAGAGATCGCAAAGATCGTTCGTAGTTCGGTGTGCTTTTCTTCAGTCGAACTCAGATCATCGCTCGTCATCATCATCATCATCATCATCTTCATCTTCATCGTGGAAACTCAGATCATCGCTCGTCATCATCATCATCATCTTCATCTTCATCGTGGAGACATTTGAAGTTTTCCGACAATTAGGTCAATTGTGGAGAGAATATCTTTCTTCTTCTTTTCCATCAGAATTATCATCGTTTTGAAAGAAGAACGAAACTCTTTGTTCATGAAAAAAAACTAAATTACACGGAGAATGCCATTCTCCGTTTTATTTAAAACGGAGAATGTCGTTCTCCGTCTTAATTTAAACGGAGAATGACATTCTCCGTCTTAATTTAAACGAAGAATGGCCATTCTCCGTGCTACATTAAGACGGAGAATGTCATTCTCCGTTTTATTTAACACGGAGAATGACATTCTCCGTTTTATTTAACACGGAGAATGGCATTCTTCGTGTTAGTAACACGGAGAATGGTCATTCTCCTGCGTTTTAACACTAGAATGACCATTCTCCGTGTTAAATAAAACGGAGAATGTCATTCTCCGTGTTAAATAAAACGGAGAATGACATTCTCCGTCTTAATGTAGCACGGAGAATGGCCATTCTCCGTTTAAATTAAGACGGAGAATGTCATTCTCCGTTTTATTTAACACGGAGAATAACATTCTCCGTTTAAATTAAGACGGAGAATGTCATTCTCCGTTTTATTTAACACGGAGAATGACATTCTCCGTTTATTTAACACGGAGAATGACATTCTCCGTTTAAATTAAGACGGAGAATGTCATTCTCCGTTTTATTTAACACGGAGAATGACATTCTCCGTTTTATTTAACACGGAGAATGCCATCCGTGTTTCTAACACGGAGAATGGTCATTCTCTTGCGTTTTAACACTGGAATGACCATTCTCCGTGTAAACTAAGACGGAGAATGACCATTCTCCGTCTAAATTATGACGGAGAATGGCCATTCTCCGTGTAACTTTCAGGACGGAGAATGACATTCTCCGTCTTAATTAAGACGGAGAATGTCATTCTCCGTGTAAATTAAGACGGAGAATGCCATTCTCCGTGTTACTAATACGGAGAATGACCACCCTCATGTGAAATTAACATTTTTCGTGTTCTAACACGGAGAATGGCCATTCTCCTGCATTTTATGGTCAGCTAAAACTTTGGAGGGCCATAACTTTTGACTGGGAGGTCGAAACGAGGTCCCGTTTGTCGCAAAATGAGCGTATCGTCGAGGAGACTGAAAGTAACAGCTTCATAGTTAGACGGCCTTCCGAAATTTTAGATTCGCAAAAAAATGATGTTTGGACCTCCGTTTTAGCATTTTTGTCGTTTGTCCCAGTCTTTCCGAAAATTTTCGACGAGTTTTTGAAAATTTTTGAGGAGAAAACCTAGATTCGAAAGTGAGCAGCGTAAGGAAGAAGATGAAGTATCGAAACTTTTTTTTAAGAGCAGTTTCGTGGGTGTTTTCAATAAATTAAAAGGAAGGGCAAAAGGGTCATTTGGAACCCGCTTTGGATAAGTTTCTCTAATTCTGGGCACGCGATGAAAGTTTTTTTAGCGGTGGGTTTTACATAAAACTTTTTTAGTTTTTGGGCATTTCATAAATCTTCCCATTTTCAAATTAGATTTCTAATAACTATTGGAAATTAGATTTTGAAAAAATATATAAGTGCAAATTATGTCTAAGATTTCAACTTATTTTTGTAAACTTATCTCTAAGATATATTTCTAATATTAGATTTGAAAAAATGTCTGAGATTTCTAATTACATCCAAGTTTCATAAAATATTTATGATTTCCAACTATTTATCAAAATCTCTTAGACAATTTTAAAATTAGATTTGAAAAAATGCTTAATTTCAACCTAGTACCCTCAACTATTATAGCTTTTGAATTTGATGTCATATACCTAAACTATAGTTAGACAGCTTGATACCCTAACAGAGTTGACAATAAGTATGAAATGACAAAAATATCCTTCACTTAATACCTCTATTATTATTATTATTATTATTATTATTATTATTATTATTATTATTATTATTATTATCTCCTCTCTCCTCTTCAATCATTTGAAAATAGCGCCCAAAAAAAAAACATGGAAACCAACCGCCAGTATCCCTTCCACCTCCGTTCGTATTGAGCTCCCATCACAGCTACCTCTCTTCTCATTCCTCATCCCCACAATCTCAAGCACCACCACCACCTGGCCACTATCATCATTGCCTCTGCCCCTTTCTTCAACATTGCATTCCATTTTCTTCCTTTCAAGAAAATCGTCGCCTTTATTAGCCCCTAGGTCCGTCGCCATCACCATCTCTACTTTACCTCTGTTTTGCTCGAGCACAACCACCGCCACCGTCGCACGCCCTCCTCTCCATCGAGCTCCACTTCCCTTTATCTACTCCTCCTCTATGAGAAAAATAATTAGAGTCAGAGTTTAACGTGGGAAAGGAAAGTTGTAGGTGTGACCGAAGAAAAATGATGGAACTAAAAAAATTAATAATAAGATTTGCATGGATTTGGGGAAGGTGGAGAGGAGAAAAAAGATAAGGGGATTCCATCTCATGGCTTCTAGTAGGAGAAGATGTTCATGAATATTTTGGTCCTAAAAAATATAATTTTGTTTGTTGTGACGAATTAATTAATCTACACTTACGGGGGTATCGAGTTGAAAATATTAAATAGTCGAGGGTAGTGATTGTATAATATGTAAGTGTACGATATCAAGTTGAAAAATTGTAATAGTTGAGAACTTGAGGGTATCAAGTTGAAATTAAGTCTTAAAAAAAATAAACTTATAAAAAGCTTTGAAAACGTCAACTAAGTTAGCTTTGTAATTCTTGCAAACTTTTCCTCTCTCTCGGAATCATGAAGTTGGGAAAGAAAAGTAATTATTTTTCTATGTTTATGTGACCAAAGGAATTGAGGAGGAAAAATAATAATTCTCAACTAAAAGAAAATTAGAAAAAAAAAATGGTTCCATTCCTCCAAGCAACTTGTCCACTTTTAAATATTCACTTTTCATTCTAATTTCTTTGACATTTCCAAACACCAGAAGAAGAAAAAAACTCGATGAAAAATGTAATTTTCTAGAATAAAAATATATTGAGAAATTGATTTCTTTTACTTTCCGCCAACCAAACTAGGCCGTCGTCTCTCTACAAAATTTTCTGAAACAAAATTCCATATCATTTAATTAAATCTTTTGTCCAAACTGAAATTTAAACCCACCTCTCCCCGCTCTTCTTCCTTACTAGTCCTACCATCGGTGATGTTCGAATATTGAGCAAGTCGCATACGTTTTTTTTTTGGTTCTTTTGTGTGCGTTCAAGGTTCACAATATTGAGCAGCGCTATTTTTATTTTATTTTTTTTCATATCATGATTCATGACAGTTCGATGAGTATGAAGATCAGGGGCGGATCTAGGAGTTGCATCACCATGACAGACTCTACTTCTAGCTTTTCCAAATTTTTGGTAGCCCATTTCACTTATAATTTCTGGATCCGCGTCCCTGATGAAGATGAGATTTCAATGTTGGAGATAGATCACCATGACAGACTCCACTATACTAAAGTGGTAAAACATCACTTTCCAACCGGTTGCCGTCCACGACCCGTTGATTGCGACCTTTCCCGTAAGCACTAATATTTTATTCCGATATACGAGAGCATATATCGTTTCTAGTTTTGATGTACCCAAATATTAACACCGGTTTAATTGCACTTTGCTACCCTCAACTATTCCGCATTTTCAACTTGATACCATAAACTTTTTTTCGTAACAAATTGGTACCTCAACTATTATTTTTTTTCAACTTGATACCTAATTTTTCAAAAATTCCGAAAATGCCCTTCCCTCTTCCTTCCCTCCACCCCCTTCCCCACTCCGGCCACCCCCCCTGCTAGCTCTGGCCGCCCCACCCCCCCCCCCCTGCTAGCTCCGCCCCCTCCCCCCCCCCACCCCCCCGCCCCCCACCCCCCCCCCTGCTACCTTCGGCCACCCCCTGCCCCGCCTCCCGCCCCGCCCTCCCTCCCCAGCCCCCCTCCTCCCGTGCTGCCGCGGCCTAGGGGAAGAGGCGGGGGCGGGCGGGCGGCCGGAGTGAGCAGGGGGGGAGGGGGTGGGGGACGGAGGGGGGGGGGGGAGGGCGGAGCTAGCAGGGGGGGGGGGGGGGGCGGCCGGAGTGAGCAGGGGGGGCGGCCGGAGCGTGCAGGGGGGGAGGGTTAGGGGTAGGGGTAGGGACATTTTAGTCCAAAATAACATCTGGGTACCAAATTGTTACAAAAATAGTTTAGGGTACAAAGTTGAAAAATGGTAATAGTTGAGGGTAGCAAAGTGCAATTAAGCCAACTGCCAACACCTTTTTTTTATTTATAAAAATATGTTATTTAATATAGACGGTGTGAATCATGTTTTTATATGGGAAGAGACGGTTTTAGGGAAGAAAAATTAAAGCTTACATGTAGGCCTCGTTTGATTCGCGGAATGGAAGAAAAAGGAAATCAATTCCTTGTCATTTTCTTTTCTTTGGAAAACTTTAATTTCTATTGATTTTTCTTTCCGATGTTTGGCAATGCCAAGAAATTTGGAAAGGAAAGTGAATACTTCAATGTGGGAAAGTGATTCCTTCCTTGGATTGATGGAATCACTTTCCCTCCTAATTTTTCTTCCATTGGAAATCACTTTCTTTTCCTCATCAATTCCTTGGACACCCAAACATAGAAAAATAATCACTTTTCCGAGAGATTCTGCGAACCAAACGAGGCCATAGAGTACAGGTTCAATTATGAATGACAATTGATAAAGGCACTGCACCTTTTGATCAGAGCTAGCCCATTAGGGTTAGCCCTGATCAAAAAGTGAAGTGTCTTTTATAATAAGGACTGCCCAAATTTCTGGCAGTCCTACATACAGTAAGGACTGCCAGAAAAATGGGCAGTCCTTTTGTTTCATATGCTGAGACTTAGGACTGCCAAGTTTTCTGGCAGTCCATTCAGTTTGCAGGACTGTCCGAAAATTGGACAGTCCTTGTTATAAAAAAAGTGAAGTTTTTGATCAGGATAGGACTAGCCCTGATCAAAATGTGCAGTGCCTTTATCAATTGCCTTAGGAATGTATCATTTCCGTGTAACAAAGAAGAAATAAGTTTGAGTAGAGAAGAAAAATGGAGGACGTTCCTCGGTTCTCTCTCCCTGTGCCCCATGTCCAAGCTCTGGCTGCCTCTCTGGATGGAGCGAGCGACATACCGGAAAGATACATCAGGCCCGAGGCCGAGGCCGATCCCGTGGCCGACGACGGCGAGCTTCCGGTCATCGACTTAGCTCAAGCCCAACTTTCTCCAGAGGAGTCCGCTAAGCTTGGACTAGCCTGTGAAGAGTGGGGGTTCTTTCAGGTTTTGCAACTCTCCTAATATATGTTGTTTGCAACTCTCCTAGCATTAACATTAAATTAACATTAAAATCAACATTAACATTAATATTAATATTAACATTAAATTAATATTAATATTAATTAATATTAACATTAAATTAATTTTAAAGTCGAATTCAATTAATTTTAGTAATCTAAAGGTATTTAAAAAATTAGTATAAAAAAGCTTTAAAATTTTTTGATTTCCACTAATTTTGGTTCTTTTTTGACCTAGTTCAAATACAAGATACTAAGTCGGAGTTTTTCTGTTTGGACCTTTGTAAAATTTAGGAGGCATTTGTAAAAATTTGGGGTCCTCCTAAATTTACAAAGCCTCCCATAATTTATAAAGCCTCCCTATATTTTATATTTTATAAAGACACAATAAATTTTACAAAGACCCATTTTTGTTAAAGTTGGTTATATATGTATGTGATATACTACATGTTACTTAGAAATTCCAACACTCCACCCTACCACCATTAGCGGATCCAGGATTTAGGATTATAATTTACTGGGGCACAATCATAGAAGGGTTCGGAGACAACGGCCTTCGATTTTTTTTTAAAGTATAATAATAATAATAATAATAATAATAATAAATTCACTAGCCCCCACCCCCCCTGCCCTGTAATGTGGATTCGTCACTGCCTACCCCCTTCTCGATTATGGTAGCTATTCGTAGTCGTCGTGGAATCATAAATTGCAAGAAATATAGAACAATATTATGTAGCAATCTTTTGTTAGTTTCTTCGCTCTTAACTAGTTTACTGAAATGTGACGGATTACTACATTTTGCAGCTAATTAATCATGGAGTGCCAACAGAACTGATAGAGAATATAAAGATGGATATTGTAGAATTCTTTAAGCTTCCTATCGAGGAAAAGGAGGCTTTTGCACGGACACCAGACAACGGTTATAACGGCTATGGCCAAGCCTTCGTGAAGTCGGAGGACCAAAAATTGGACTGGGGAGACATGTTAGGCCTACTCGTTCTTCCACTCAATTTAAGAAAAATGAGATTCTGGCCCACTTACCCTCCCTCTTTCAGGTTAATTTAAATATTTTAATGCAAATTTCTATAGCAACACGAATAGAGAATCCCTAAACACTTTTAATTTTTCATTTTAAGCATCTTGTCTTGCCTTGTCTCGACGTCTACGAACAACATACTTATCAATTTCATGATAGATTTTAATATCGAAAATTATCACTCCTACTAGGTATGTCTTGTTAGTTAAAGTGTAATACTCATTTCTTTTGAGCAAACCTTGGATTAAAGTTACAATTAAGTAGTAGTAGATTGATAAGAGAAAAAACAAAAATGACCGTAAATGACCATGTAGAAAATTAGTATTGATATTTTCTCACCAAACAATTCATTTTTATGAATTGTTTGTTCAACTCATTTCTAATTAAGTCATACCTTATTAAAATTAAATTTCAAAAAACTCAAGTGATTTATATTAAGGACAATGTTAAGAGCACTTCATTTGTTGTTAAGTCACGACTGTATTAATTTTAGCCGTCCTTGATGTGCTTAGGACTCATAAAATTTCTACAGTCTCAAAGACAAACCTTATACGTTTATAGGGTTGACAAAATTTTGACAATTCAGAAATGCAAAAATTATGATACCATTTAACAATTTTTGTAGTGCCCATTGGCATTTATTAAGGACAAGTAACATATTTTTGATATGATATCTATATTTGTACTTGCTACTAGCTTAGGTCCGAGAGGAAGAGTTATGGTAAGTAAACACAAATATATTAATTTAGCTATTTGTATTACTATATGTAATGATCTTCATATTTCAAGATAAATAGAAAGAAAGAAAGAAAATATCACGCCAATTTCGACAAAATCACAAGTATTAGTAGAATAATATTCCACAACTAACTACTCATTTATTTAAATCCCGAATAAATTGCTATCTATTATTTGATTTATTTAATTTTTTTAGCGGAATGTGCTACTGATTCTTGGACCTCATGACCAACTTGGTTACGGGTTTTTATATTCAAGTAGGTGTTCCTTATTTGCCACAGATGTAGATTATTGAAGATTTGTTTTTAAGAATTGAGATTAAATAATTCAGAAATTAAAAATTCTTAAGTTTAATTCCATTTTCTGTTTTATGGTTGGATTTAATAGTTTAATTTCAATTTGTCATGCTATCATAAAGTAATATTTGATCAGAAGAAATTCTTCATAGAGTCATTCTTCTCAGAATAATTAGGTGAGAAATCACATATTGTCAAAAGTTTCTAAAGAATGGATTTCACGCATTTTAATTTTTGTGAGAGAAAATTCAAACTCAAAGATAGTGGATATCCTTTTTATTAGCATCAAATTTGGTCGATGACCTAAGGGTCTGCTTGGCAGTATTTTTATTGGTTTTGGAAAAAAAAAATTTGAGCCGCCGTTTATGAAATATTTTAAAAATTACTATTTGGTAACCTTTAATGCACTCGGCTCAAAAACAACTCAAAATTATTGTAGTGTAATTTGGGTTATCTTAACAAACACTTCAAATTGTTAGATTTGGAAATTTTTATTAGTTTCTTCCATTTATACCATCATCAAAAAAATATAATTACACTTGCTACGTAAAATAGTATAATACCATATTTTATCTTTCTTGTCTTTGTTTTGCTTGTATGCGATACTCCTTCCTCCAAACGCTCTCTTTTGGAGGACTTTTGTTTATATATGAGTGGCTGCTTGTTTTTGGAGGACTTTTGTTTATTGGTCATATAGTTTTTTTTTTTCTTTTATATTTTTTCCAGAACTGCTCCCAAATTAATGAACTACCAAGATTGGATTGAACGGGTTTGAAATTCATTATTTAAACCACCAAAAATCGGATATCTCGTAACTTCTCAAAATCGGTACTTTAAAATTACTTCATAATCACTATTCCAACAATGGTCAAGCAGACCAGGCCTCGTTTGGTTCGCGGAATGGAAGGGAAAGGAAATCAATTCCTCGTCATTTCCTTTCCTTTGGGAAACTTTAATTCCTATTGATTTTTCTTTCCGATGTTTGGCAATGCCAAGAAATTTGGAAAGGAAAGTGAATACTTCAATGTGGGAAAGTGATTCCTTGCTTGGATGGATGGAATCACTTTCCCCCCTAATTTTTCTTTTCCATTGGTAATCACTTTCCTTTCCTCCTCAATTCCTTGGACACCCAAACATAGGAAAGTAATCACTTTCCTTTCCCAACCCGGAGATTCCGCGAACCAAACGAGGTCACTACCCAGAGTTCAGTAGTATTCATTATTACTAATGAACTATTACTTGTGGGCCTTATTTTTCTATTCATGTGGAATCTAAAAATTTACTTAACAATCATGCTAATAACTAACCCAACGTGCATTGCATCACACCGCAGTCATATGAAGCCTTCGCCTAGTAGTGAAAGAAACAAAATTCTTTGGCGACTCCTTGTGCTTATTTCACTCACACATGACACATTGTGCTTACTTTCTTCACTGATCGACCCTCTTGTCAACTTTTAGGGAAAATCTGGATGCATACGCCTCCGAGCTGAAGGAAGTCACAAATTGTCTACTGAGGCTAATGGCTGAGAACTTGGGGATTGAACCAGAAATTGTGACGAACAATTTCAAAGATATGCAGCAACTAATCAGAGCAAATTACTATCCACCGTGTCCGAAAGCTGACAAGGTATTTGGTCTTTCCCCACACTCCGACGCCACTGGTCTGACGATTCTCCTCCAGGCAAACGATGTAGAAGGCTTGCAAATAAGGAACAAAGGTGTATGGTTCCCTGTCAAACCGCTACCTGGTGCATTCGTTGTTAACGTTGGTGATGTACTTGAGGTATATAGTTTTTTTTTTTTTGAAAGAAGGTAATTGTGGAGAACGCTCCCACCGGGAATCGATCTCCTGACCACTCGGGCCGCATACATCCCTCTTAACCACTAGGCTAGAGGTCATTTGCATATATATATATATATATATATATAACTCGATCGATAACTTGCTAGTAGTTTGAGCTACATTAATTGTCTTTTGATGTTATATAAAGCAAATTACTAAGGGCACCACCAAAAGTGATAGGGGCTATCACATGATAGAGGACATCACTCTTAAAAGTGGTGGAGGACAACACATTTCACAAGCTTTCTCTTTCTCTTTCAACATCTTCTTTTTCGAATATAATGGTTTCGAATCCTATTATAGAACTTTGGAAGCTTTAAAAATAGTGACAGCGGCTTATAGATTTCGAAAAACTGCCAGAATTTTGGCAGTCTGGACTAACAGAATCCTGACAGTCCTAGAACAGGGATATGTATAACTCTATGACCTAGGAATGCCACCAGACAGTCTTTCGTCGTTCTCAATCCGACTGTCACCATTTTTAAAGCTTCAAAATCCCATCCGGCTGTCACAATTTTTAAAGCTTTCAAACCCTTATATATAATGTGGTAAGAAACCATCAATAAGGTGTTCAAAAGAGTAAAATGTTACAAGAGGAGGAGGAATTGTGTAAGAGCGAGGAGGGGAATATGAGTTTAGGTCATTGAAATTGTGTGTTGTCTCCTAACATTTTTTTTTCAAGAATATTTTGGACATCAAAAAAATGACAATTTAAAAAAGTGTGATAGCCCTATCAGTCTGTGTGCTACCCTTGGTAATTTCCTATATAAATGTGTATTATTTGTCTTTTGCGCAGATATTTAGCAATGGGAAGTACAAGAGCATTGAACATAGGGTCATAGTGAATACCGAGAAAGAACGTCTTACTCTTGCAACATTTCATGGGCCAGACAAGAATTGCATACTTAGGCCGCTTCCTCAGCTTGTGAAAGCAGGTGCAGAGAATTACATGAGCTCTACATTTGAGGACTACATGAATGGCTTCTCGTCTAAGAAACTTGATGGAAAGGGTCATTTGGAGAGCGTGAAGTTGAGGGACGAAAGTTATAAAGTATGATTTCGATATGTAATGAAATCAACAACGTACCGACTAGTTTGATATGCACGCACGCACGTATAACACGACGATTTGGTGACGTCGATCCTTCTACATTAGGAAATGTGTTAGCGAATGTCTTCTCAAATAAGGGTTGTTAGTAGATTCACTCTATATATTGCTATCCTTTAATTGGGATTTTTAGTATTTATATATGTTGTATTTTGGCTTTCTAACTTTGTAGTAGATAAATAGTTTGTGTTACATTGTTTTATTATGTTCTTTTATTTCTCGGAAAAATAAAAATACTACCACGATGTAGTTGTGATATATATATATATATATATATATATATATATATATATATATATAGAGAGAGAGAGAGAGAGAGAGAGAGAGAGAGAGAGAGGGAGGGAGGGAGGGAGGGAGGGAGGGAGGGAGTGTGTGTGTGTGTGTGTGTGTGTGTGTGTGTGTGTGTGTGAAAGAAATAAAAGATGAATTGTAAGCTATAAAATGAGAGATTGTGTATGCACCTTGTTTCATTGGTAAGGTTGTTTCTGCAATCTTTATGTTCCACTGATTATTTATTTGTTTCTTTATGTTAAATAAGATATTTTGTTTAACCATTTATTACTATAGAGTAGGTAGTTTATATATAGAAGAATCAAAAGCACACATAAGAAACATCGAAAACTTAGTAGCAACTTCACACTAGGTGGCATTACGAGCAACCAAACAGGTCCTTGTTACTAAATTTCAAATATCTAAAAGTGCAGCTTATTCATGTTTGATTTGTACTTTTCATTTTTATCATCCATCTACAAACAGTCAAACAGGCCATTCGTTACTTAAACTTGAGGCATTTGCTTTTCTTTAGAGAATAAGCGGAGTGAAAATTTTCCATGTTTTTATTAATAATAATTAACGAAACAACCCACGTACAAGAGAGTACAAGAGATCGACAAAAAAGAAATACAATATACAAACTCAAATAAACCCGGAAAGATCTATGTGCTTAGAACTCATTGCTTGAGACATGGACATATCCTTACTAGTAAACGTTGAGACATGCAAGTCTTTAGGACTATGGAACTGTCTTATTTTTCGTTTTGAGGCCAGGAATCAAAACCAGGATCTCCCCCAATTACCTACACTATACCATTTTAGAAGTCCCATTTATGGAAGATACTGTGGATCCTCTAACTAAAAGCTTTATACATGTGGATTGAAATATAAGAAATTCCCTAATTAGCACGTACATACCAAGAACTTTCACATCTTTTACATAGGTTTTTTCTAAGGGCACTACCAAAATTGCTTGGGGGCATCACTTATTTGGGGGCATCATTTACATAGGTTTCTTCTTCTCCACCACTCCACTCCCAATTCCTCCACCAAGATTTCTTCCACAACCTTCGTAGATTCGAAGAGATGAGACGCAAGTCAAAGCAACCGGAATCTAGGTACGTTCTTCCCTAGTTTCTTCGAGAATTTTGTACATTCTATTCAAAACCCTAGAATACTTTTAATTCTTGAAAAAGTTTTGATAAAATAGGTTTAGAATCTCTTTATGGTTCTCTTCCCTAATTTTCGAACACAAGAAACCCACATTTTATGTTGAAACCCTAACCCTAGAACACGACAAACTAGCATCTCGTTTTGGCAGTTCGGGTCTCATAACAGTAGGACTGCCAGGCATGTGGCAGTCCTAATGTAAATCAGGACTGCAACAGTCCTGGCAGTCCTCTTATGAAAGAGGACTGCCAGGACTATGGCAGTCCTGATTTACATTAGGACTGCCACATGTCTGGCAGTCCTACTGTAATGACATATGGGGGTGGGTAACTGCATGATGCTCATATGCGGGGGGTAACTGCATGTCCTATTTCTGTTTCTATTATTTAATAACTGTATGTTGTCATGTAGTCCACCGGCCGCTAACAAAAGAATACGGACCACCGCGTCAAAGCGGAAGGAACGTGCGGGACGTCCTCTCGAGCGTCCGATAACAATTTTCGAACCGGCGCCCGAAGCTCGGAGAGGTTGCCAAAGTGACACTAGTGTCGCGGTCGCCAACAAGCTTGCTCGTATCGACGACGTGATCGACTTTCCCTTCATGAACAATAGGGAGTCTCGTTCAAAGGCCCGGCATGATATATAGTTGGATCTGGATATTTTTCTTGTTTCAAACTTAAGTTGGATGTGGAATAGTTATGTACTTGTTTGAAACTTAATTTGGATGTGGAATCTTTGAAACTTAAGTAGTTGTGATGAATTAATTATTGTAGTTGTGATGAATTATTGGGATGAATTATTGTAGTTGGATTATTGTGATGAATCTTAATTTGGATGTGGAATATTTATGTAGTTGTGATAAATTATTGTCATTTATGTACTTGTGATGAATTGTTGTTTTTTATGTACAGAGTATCAGCATCAGGACTGTAACCCCCTATCAAACTCTGTGATGAGCTCCTCAACTGAAAACTCTTTCACAGAGTATGATAAGTAGGACTGCCAGCCCCATGGCAGTCCTACACTAAAGTAGGACTGCTAGGGTGCTGGCAGTCCTGACTGAAACTTGCTGCAACAGCAAGTTTGAGTTATGTCACGACCCGCATCCGCTTTTCGGATACGAGACGTGTCCAAGCCAGCCTACGCCGCAGAGTCGGCGGTAGAACGTTGTCGAGCCCGCAAGAAATAGATGCTCAAAATATAACATTTGTTGCTCATTCACAATTCTACATTTATTACAACATTTACAAGACTTATAATTAAAGAAAATACAAGATTTTACAATTAATGAAAATGACAACTAGTTCCACTATCTAGGTCGGCCTCAGCATACCCATGTCTTTCCAGTGCTAAGAGTGATCGCGGCTAAACCTGAAAAATATTGGTTATCCAGTCAGGATTGGAACAAGTACACAAACCGACGGCAATGCAAAACACAACAGAATTAACAAGACATGAAAATAGCATATGAGATATGAAAGCTGTAAGAAAACTGATGACATAGCACGATAGAGAAGTAAACAAGGAAAAACTAATAAAAGACATCTATCTAGGTGGTGTAAAATATCTGTTTCGACATGTGAACGGCTGTCACGACCCGCTCCCGAATAATCGGACACGAGTCGGACACGCCCAGCCTTCATTGTTAGACACAATTAAGTAAGCTGTACCAAGCTAGGGAAACTAACCAGATAAATATGAAAGTATAGAATCACAGCAACTATATAATGTGTCCCAACCAGAAAAGAGATACAATATCTGAATTTATTACAATTCAACTATAAGTGTCTGCTAGTCTCAATACATGGAAAGATAAATAGAAAACTAATGAAATACTAGGCTTCTGCAGCCTCTAGGTCAGAAGCAGCTCCAGCTGGCTCAGTAGGGAAGGCAGTATCCTGTCCATAGTATGTGTCACACAAAGCCTCCATCTCACCTATCATAACATATCCAGTCAGGAGCGGAGCAAGTACAATTCTAGGTAATGAACAAGACATCATGAAATGAAGTACAAGGGAACATGGAAAGTACAGGAAAATACAGGTGAATAAGTATATGAAGAACAGGGTAAAGTACATGAAAGAACATGAATGTAAGAGCATGAAAGAATATGATATGTAAGCACCTGAAAGAACATGATATCACAGGAAATAAGTACAAGGTAATCTCCTGAACATATGTGTAATGCATTTGAAATATAACTAAGTATGTGACCGGCTAGGGTAAGCACCTGAAAGCACCTGAAAGCACATGAATGGTGACTTAGGACCCGCGTGCACGATGCGGGGTCTAAGCTAAAACACACCTGAGTTGTTACTTGGGATTGGTCACATAGATAGTATATTTCCCCTCCCCAGATACAAGTAATAAGCACAAGAGAACAAGAGCACCAGAAAGAACATGACGTGTGGCAATTGTGTCACTCAAGGAAGTACAGGATATATAATGAAAAGTACAAAACCGTAGAGTGTACTTGCCTGGCTCCAGAAAAGTACAAGTAGGCAAAAGAGCTAGATATCCTCCTGTAGGAAATAATGATATGTACAAGATGGTTAAAAACAGCTAATTCTAAATGGTCTATCAAAGATTCTATTCACAATATATTCCTAAATACAAGCCCTAGCTTCTATGGTCTCTTATAGAGCATCAATATTAAAACTATGATTAACTTCTATGTAAATCAATCTTAGGGTGACTAACACTCTTTTTATGGAGTATCCTCATCCAAGGTTATAACCAGTCTAAATCTCAATTTCCTAGCATTCCCAAATCCTGATGCTAACCTATCAACCTTAAACATTCCTGGTCACTGTGTTAGATTGTCTAACCTTCTAGGATTGGTGTAGATCATTTCCTACTAAGAATTGGATTGTATCAGTCTTGTGATGGTACTGATACAATCAAATTCTGAATGAGATTGATATACAACAGTCCTAATTGCCACTAAACCACTTATTCCTAAACATTCACCTTGTAATTGGAACCTTCCTTCCCAGAATATTGATTAATGGTTCAGCCTTTATTTGAATCTAAATCAAACTACCAAAATAACTTGTTACTATCTAACAGCATTCTGTAAATTGGTTTCAGTCCACAGCTATCCAAGAATTTAACCCAGGGACCCAAGTCTTCATATGCCAAACATTACCAACCTTCAACTGTCCAAATTCACTCAAAGAAACCTGGTTCAACAGTCCAACTACTGTCCTAGCAAGACAGTTCTAATGTTGTGATTGATGCAACAACCACAATATTAGTTACTTGCTAAAAGCCCAAAACAACCTTAGGTTCAAAGTGACTAGTTGCAAGGACTGAAATAATTCATCTTACGAAAAGGAATTAGATTGCAAACTAACTAATTTGGCAAATAATGATGTGTATCTCAATTAAATAGACATGTCAGGAATTCTAACAACTTAACTTACCTTCTCTTCCATATAACTGATTTTAAATAGGCTAGTGTAACACAGTCCTTATCAGGACATGGGAAGTTAATCCTGATAGGTATTACAACAGACAGTCTATAGCTGTTCACAACATCAGTTAAAATAGCTTGATTACCCAGCTTCCAATTTTATTCCTCAAGCTTCAAATACTGTCAACCCAAAATACCCAAAGTAATCAGTCCAATCTTTTGGACTGATATCATCAACTCCCTTATTCAGCTGAATGCGAGCTGATACAATGTCCTCAAACTAGAGTTCAATAGTTCAAAATTCAGACATCCAACAGTCCAAATCAGAAAACATGAATTTAAATTACTGCTAAACTAAACCAATCTCAACATCTAACTGTCAGTCAATATGCCACAGGAAGTTATTGTTCAGTCTCCTACCGTACCATAGAGCATCTAAGGTATTTGTTATAAGCACTGGAACCTTGAGTTCTGTTATTGCTTTCCAACAGCAGGTTGAAGAACAATGGTTTACTGAGTATCAACAATATTCAATCGACTATCTTACCAAATTAAGTTAACTGACAAAACCTCAGGTAAATTCTCAAATCCAGAGTCTATTGTAGGAGTATTGAAATTTCAGGACAACCTTAAACAGTCTTAGTATTATTATAATAACCATCAATTTGAACAGGCTTACCTACATCAATCCTACCATTCTAACCAACATATGTTAGCCCTGTTACTCCATTAAATCAAACTGAATGCAACTGACTTCAGTTGTTGACAGCATCCAATTTGGCAAGTTCCAGGTTCCTTGATAATCGAATAACCTGGCATAGATAACTCCTAAGAGTTAAATCTATGAATCTTGGTCATAATCGAATCACCATTGAACCTGGTCCTTACTGAAGTCAGAAGCTTCATTCAACAAGGAGAATGATTCGAACAATAAAACAAACCCATCCCTCATCACAAAATTAGTTTAAAACCAAGATAATCATTCAGAGGTTGCTGGAAAGGTTGAGACAATTTCCTTAGAATCAAGAGTTTAAGGATATTGTCTGAACATCAAAACAGGGACTTAGATTGATTAGGACATGATTCCTAAATATCCCAACACTTCTATATGAAATATAAAGATACCATACCATTATCACCACACGTATAGCTATGACTGCATCATAATTTAAACAAGAAATTACCTGAATTGGAATGATCTCTGCAGACACTCGATCTGGGAGGAACACAGCCTATAGAGGAGTATCTCAGGAATTTCCTGAAATCCCAAGTTCCTCACAATTTACTGATTGATCAAAACAGTAAGAACATCTCATAATTTGGAGCAGATCTATTCACTAAGAATTATAAGTGAACAGAAATTTACTCAAAGAACTGGTCAGTCACCTGTCTTAATTAGTTTCCCCAGATCCCCACTCCCTGCTGTTCAAATCGATCGACCAAACAACTCTGGAACAACATCGATAATTCTAAACACCAAATCAAGGAAAACAAGAAGAAAATGATAGAGTTGGATGAAAGGTTCGAATCCAACCTTTATGGTCGTCTCCACTAGAAGAAATCGAACGATCGATCCAACAAGCCAGATCTGGATCTCTTCAGACCTTCACACAATCTGAAAGAAGAACCCATCAAAGTGATCTGGAGATGAATTCCTAAATGATGGAAAGAGTGACAATCCTAAAGGAAATCAAATGAATCACCAGGAAGATCACCTTCACCCAGCTTCGACCGACTCCAAGAGGGAATTGCCATCGCCGTTCTCCTCAAATTAGGGTTTCAGGAACTCTCTTGAGGAATGAACATTTGGGAAGAATGGATGGAGATGAAGAATGGGAAGGAGGGGTCTTAAATAGGAGAGGTTGGCGTAGAAACCAAGCACATGGAAGCGGGAATTTGAATTCCCTCCCTTGCCAAAATCGTTAGAGAGAAGAGAAGGAAAGTTTCAGTTGAACTTTCAATAGAAATTTTAAATGAAGAAAGAACAGTGTAGGTGTTTTAAGTAGTCTCTTAATGTTGAGAGACTGGCCCAAGAGTAAGGCCCAGAAGATATTAGCCTTGGGCTAAAATAAAACAAAGAAATTGATTTTAGCCCCTCATGTAATATAAAGTATTTAACAATTTCTAAATTGTTAAATCAAAATAATATAATGCTAAAAAAAAAAAAAAATTATTTCCAGGAAAGTGAAGTTACAAATCTCTCCCCCTTGAAAAATTTCGTCCTCGAAATTCAAGAACCAACACAACTCCCAAAAGATCCAAACTCTAGTTTTATTATTGAAAACCAAAATGCAAGTACAATCATGAGAACAATCTAGGGTAGCGCTCCCGCATCTCGTCCTCGCGCTCCCATGTGGACTCTCCCGGAGAGTGATGTCCCCACATGACGCGAACGAGAGGAATGGTCTGGTTCCGCAGACGCTTCTCTCTCCGGTCCAAGATCTCTACTGGCTGCTCCTCGTAAGTCAATCTCGGGCCCACCTCCAGCTCGAAATAGTCCACCACATGGCTCGGGTCTGGAATGTATCGTCGAAGCTGAGATACGTGGAAGACGTCATGCACTCCTCCAAGCTAGCTGGGAGCGCTAGTTGATATGCCACCTCGCCAATCCGCGCCGTCACATCGAAAGGCCCGATGAATCTCGGGCTGAGCTTCCTGCCTCTGCCGAGCGAAAATGCCTCGGGTCGGTGAGATCTTCAGGAACACTCTGTCTCCCACTGCGAACTCCCGTGGCCGTCTGCTGTCCGTCCAGTAATTCCGCCGATCCTGTGCGACTCTGAGACGCCCTGAGCCTTTGAGATCAAATACGATAATTACACACAAATAGTTGAAATAACACGATCTAACAATGATCAAAATCAAATAGGCACGAGAGGAAATGAAGTTCAATTACATCTTAGAGGAGCAAAATCATGAAGACACAATTATTAGGTACGATCAAGAATCGATAGTTTAACACAGGTAGACTAGAACAAGATAGAAAATCATGGTCAGATAGACATGACTTAAGATCGAAGTTTAGACAAGTCACAAACGAAGTACGGAGTCACAATCTGGTAATACACAATTTTGAGGAATTCAATGATCTAACGATAAAATGCTAGAACAGAAATTTAGCAAGGGTTGATTGAGGAGACGTACGCAATACTCAGGAGATACAGTATCAAATCAGGATGAACGTGCAAGGATCTGTGATTCTCGAAAACCAATAATCATATAAAAAGGGATATAGTTTCCATGGTGTCCGGTATGTATAGCTATTCGAAATCACTTTGCCTAGAATCCCTACCCCGCCAGTATATATCTGACTGCAGTGGACTTCGGCTCCGTGACTCAAATAACAATATGTCACCGAATAATCTGTCAACCTTATCCATTTCCAATAATCATCAATGAAACAACCCAAGAGATCAAGATATGAAGAATATGACAAGTCTCGACAATACTCGAAAACCTATGGGTATCTGAAATCACTTCAACTTAGAGTCCCTGCCTCGCCAGTGCGCTACTGGCTGCAGTGAACCCTCAGTTTCCATAATCCAGCTAATGGCTGCAGCGCGCAACTGTCATGCCATAGTAGGTCATCGAATAGCCTCTCGACTTTATCCCTAGGAATTTCAAAAGAGTTTCAAAGAATTCAAAATAAATTTCAATAGTCCAAGTCACAGAAATGGTGAAGTTACCTGACTGTTAGAATACATGAGTTTATTAGGTACTAAAAATGACAAGGGATCCAATCAGTGAGTACAAAAGGGCAGCCAGGGAGATTTAAAATTTCAGATAGGACGAAGTTTCAAATTATGACGGAATATCAACTGATATCTGGAATGGTAACAAGATTCCATATATGGGACATTATCCCGAAGGGATAACAGAGTCTCGAAGGATGAACTGAGGCAAGGTATCAGATAGAAGACAAGTTTCAAAGTAAGAAATAAAATTTCGCACTAGAAACAAGTTTCAATAAAATCTCGAATAAAAATGAAATCTCGAGCAAGCTTGAATTGAAACGAATTCTCCAATAAGGTATACAGTGAAAAAAAAATCAAGTATCAACAAGGTCGTATTTAGGAACTAAAATCTCGAAATAGAAAATCTTAACGAGAAAATAAGGTTTAGAATAGTGACTAGAAAACAGGTTCTAATAGGAGACAAGGTATTGGATTGTAAACAAGCGAATCTCAATAGCAACAAGTCTCGAATAAAATCGAGAATAGGAAATAGAATCTCAAACAAGCATAAATAGAAGTGAAGGTTCAAACAAGGTTTCAGAATGATATTTCAAGTAGGAATAATTCTGGAATAGTACAAGTTTGATTAACGAACAGAATATCAATAAACGAGGAGGAACAAGTGTCCAAACAAAATCTTGGATAGGAGACAAGATCGAAACAAAATAGTGGACCAACAACTCTCGACTAGAAAATCAAAGTCATGAATGAGGAAACAAGTCTCGAATAGGAAACGAAGTCTTCAAAACCCTCAAAGGTGTTTGCAATAATGTCTGCATAGGACGGAGCTTTAAACAAGTTTCGAATGAGAAAAATGATTTCGAAGTAAAATCTCAAGAAACGATTAAATATTAATTAACACGAAGTTTGATAAAGAAACAAAATTTGCAAATAGGAGCCATCACTAGGAAACAAGGTCAGGAATGATGAATCGAATAATGAATTTCAAACAATTTTCGATTTGTGGATCTGAACAGGTTTACCGAAACAGGAAACAATATCTCAAATTAAGTTTCGACATCAATTAAGATTTCAAAATAGAAAACAAGAAGTTTTGAAGAAATGATCTAGGTGCTAAGAGGATTTTAAGGAGAGACTGGATTGCTAATCAGATACATGGTTTCCCAACCATGCAAAAGAAATCTTCTGTCTTCAATCTGTCTTCAATATTCCTCCGGAACTGGAATAACTTCAATTTCTTCAACTGTCCTATCGTAGGCTGGTCCTTGCGGTAGTGCTCCATGTGATTACTGAATCTTGGAGAGGTGGGTCCCCTTGCTGTAGTCCTGATGCTCCTCGTGCTCGTCCTTGGGCAGTGTGATCAGTGGCCTCCGGACAGTCCTTGACTTGGTGGGCAGGCGATCCGCAATGTAGGCATAGCCTTCGTCTCTTGTGGCACTCTTTGTGGTGATGTCCTGGGCGACGGCAGAAATTACAAGTGGTCGTCATCTGGATCTCCCGCTGGGGCTGAAGCGCGGAGCCTTTGATAGGAATATACGTCTACTGGCGTGCTGGCTGTTGAGATCTGCTCCCGATGATGCGACTGGTGGTGTGACTGAAGAAATGTCGGCTGAGTGTTACGATGCTTTATGGATCCATAGCTGCTATCTCCGTCATAAGTCTTCATGTCTTTCATAAACTTCAGCTTCAGGTCTCATTCTATTGTCAGTGCTATATTCTGGATCTCCAGGCTGGTGGCTCTAATCTTCAGAGAAGTCGGATCCTCACATGCTGAGATGATCTTCAGAGGCGGCTTCAGGTTCTCGATCGGCTCTCTGGTGCAAGATATGCGCTTGGTGTCGGAAAAGTCCAAGTGTCTGAGCGTCTGGAAATCAGAAGTCCTTCCTGGCTCGGAGAGTGTATCCACAAGTCTGATTTGGAAAAGGTGGCCTGCTTCCTCTGGTTGTCAAGGGACTCTTCAGACATCTCTGTCAACTACGTACTACCCATGGGGATAGTAGAGTGGTAGAAGGTAGTGGAAGCGCAAAAACGTCAAGTGCAGGTGAATTGACAGTTCTGGTATCGCATGCTTTTGAACTATCTGCAAAACAAAAAACTGTTAAAATAACCTAGACCTACATACAACAAGTGTTTATAGAATATCAAAATACCTGATACACCTGATATACCTGATATACCCTTATTTCCCGATTTTTCCTATGTTGTGATCAAGTTTCCCTAGTTACTCAAGTCCCCCAATAGTACGCTAAGTCCTAGGTACCATTAGGATGGACCTGCATGGGCCACCACTAAAAACATGTCACGACCCGCTCCCGAATAATCGGACACGAGTCGGACACGCCCAGCCTTCATTGTTAGACACAATAAAGTAAGCTGTACCAAGCTAGGGAAACTAACCAGATAAACATGAAAGTATAGAATCACAGCAACTATATAATGTGTCCCAACCAGAAAAGAGATACAATATCTGAATTTATTACAATTCAACTATAAGAGTCTGCTAGTCTCAATACATGGAAAGATAAATGGAAAACTAATGAAATACTAGGCTTCTGCAGCCTCTAGGTCAGAAGCAGCTCCAGCTGGCTCAGTAGGGAAGGCAGTATCCTGTCCATAGTATGTGTCACACAAAGCCTCCATCTCACCTATCATAACATATCCAGTCAGGAGCGGAGCAAGTACAATTCTAGGTAATGAACAAGACATCATGAAATGAAGTACAAGGGAACATGGAAAGTACAGGAAAATACAGGTGAATAAGTATATGAAGAACAGGGTAAAGTACATGAAAGAACATGAATGTAAGAGCATGAAAGAATATGATATGTAAGCACCTGAAAGAACATGATATCACAGTAAATAAGTACAAGGTAATCTCCTGAACATATGTGTAATGCATTTGAAATATAACTAAGTATGTGACCGGCTAGGGTAAGCACCTGAAAGCACCTGAAAGCACATGAATGGTGACTTAGGACCCGCGTGCACGATGCGGGGTCTAAGCTAAAACACACCTGAGTTGTTACTTGGGATTGGTCACATAGATAGTATATTTCCCCTCCCCAGATACAAGTAATAAGCACAAGAGAACAAGAGCACCAGAAAGAACATGACGTGTGGCAATTGTGTCACTCAAGGAAGTACAGGATATATAATGAAAAGTACAAAACCGTAGAGTGTACTTGCCTGGCTCCAGAAAAGTACAAGTAGGCAAAAGAGCTAGATATCCTCCTGTAGGAAATAATGATATGTACAAGATGGTTAAAAACAGCTAATTCTAAATGGTCTATCAAAGATTCTATTCACAATATATTCCTAAATACAAGCCCTAGCTTCTATGGTCTCTTATAGAGCATCAATATTAAAACTATGATTAACTTCTATGTAAATCAATCTTAGGGTGACTAACACTCTTTTTATGGAGTATCCTCATCCAAGGTTATAACCAGTCTAAATCTCAATTTCCTAGCATTCCCAAATCCTGATGCTAACCTATCAACCTTAAACATTCCTGGTCACTGTGTTAGATTGTCTAACCTTCTAGGATTGGTGTAGATCATTTCCTACTAAGAATTGGATTGTATCAGTCTTGTGATGGTACTGATACAATCAAATTCTGAATAAGATTGATATACAACAGTCCTAATTGCCACTAAACCACTTATTCCTAAACATTCACCTTGTAATTGGAACCTTCCTTCCCAGAATATTGATTAATGGTTCAGCCTTTATTTGAATCTAAATCAAACTACCAAAATAACTTGTTACTATCTAACAGCATTCTGTAAATTGGTTTCAGTCCACAATTATCCAAGAATTTAACCCAGGGACCCAAGTTTTCATATGCCAAACATTACCAACCTTCAACTGTCCAAATTCACTCAAAGAAACCTGGTTCAACAGTCCAACTACTGTCCTAGCAAGACAGTTCTAATGTTGTGATTGATGCAACAACCACAATATTAGTTACTTGCTAAAAGCCCAAAACAACCTTAGGTTCAAAGTGACTAGTTGCAAGGACTGAAATAATTCATCTTACGAAAAGGAATTAGATTGCAAACTAACTAATTTGGCAAATAATGATGTGTATCTCAATTAAATAGACATGTCAGGAATTCTAACAACTTAACTTACCTTCTCTTCCATATAACTGATTTTAAATAGGCTAGTGTAACACAGTCCTTATCAGGACATGGGAAGTTAATCCTGATAGGTATTACAACAGACAGTCTATAGCTGTTCACAACATCAGTTAAAATAGCTTGATTACCCAGCTTCCAATTTTATTCCTCAAGCTTCAAATACTGTCAACCCAAAATACCCAAAGTAATCAGTCCAATCTTTTGGACTGATATCATCAACTCCCTTATTCAGCTGAATGCGAGCTGATACAATGTCCTCAAACTAGAGTTCAATAGTTCAAAATTCAGACATCCAACAGTCCAAATCAGAAAACATGAATTTAAATTACTGCTAAACTAAACCAATCTCAACATCTAACTGTCAGTCAATATGCCACAGGATGTTATTGTTCAGTCTCCTACCGTACCATAGAGCATCTAAGGTATTTGTTACAAGCACTGGAACCTTAAGTTCTGTTATTGCTTTCCAACAGCAGGTTGAAGAACAATGGTTTACTGAGTATCAACAATATTCAATCGACTATCTTACCAAATTAAGTTAACTGACAAAACCTCAGGTAAATTCTCAAATCCAGAGTCTATTGTAGGAGTATTGAAATTTCAGGACAACCTTAAACAGTCTTAGTATTATTATAATAACCATCAATTTGAACAGGCTTACCTACATCAATCCTACCATTCTAACCAACATATGTTAGCCCTGTTACTCCATTAAATCAAACTGAATGCAACTGACTTCAGTTGTTGACAGCATCCAATTTGGCAAGTTCCAGGTTCCTTGATAATCGAATAACCTGGCATAGATAACTCCTAAGAGTTAATCTATGAATCTTGGTCATAATCGAATCACCATTGAACCTGGTCCTTACTGAAGTCAGAAGCTTCATTCAACAAGGAGAATGATTCGAACAATAAAACAAACCCATCCCTCATCACAAAATTAGTTTAAAACCAAGATAATCATTCAGAGGTTGCTGGAAAGGTTGAGACAATTTCCTTAGAATCAAGAGTTTAAGGATATTGTCTGAACATCAAAACAGGGACTTAGATTGATTAGGACATGATTCCTAAATATCCCAACACTTCTATATGAAATATAAAGATACCATACCATTATCACCACACGTATAGCTATGACTGCATCATAATTTAAACAAGAAATTACCTAAATTGGAATGATCTCTGCAGACACTCGATCTGGGAGGAACATAGCCTATAGAGGAGTATCTCAGGAATTTCCTGAAATCCCAAGTTCCTCACAATTCACTGATTGATCAAAACAGTAAGAACATCTCATAATTTGGAGCAGATCTATTCACTAAGAATTATAAGTGAACAGAAATTTACTCAAAGAACTGGTCAGTCACCTGTCTTAATTAGTTTCCCCAGATCCCCACTCCCTGCTGTTCAAATCGATCGACCAAACAACTCTGGAACAACATCGATAATTCTAAACACCAAATCAAGGAAAACAAGAAGAAAATGATAGAGTTGGATGAAAGGTTCGAATCCAACCTTTATGGTCGTCTCCACTAGAAGAAATCGAACGATCGATCCAACAAGCCAGATCTGGATCTCTTCAGACCTTCACACAATCTGAAAGAAGAACCCATCAAAGTGATCTGGAGATGAATTCCTAAATGATGGAAAGAGTGACAATCCTAAAGGAAATCAAATGAATCACCAGGAAGATCACCTTCACCCAGCTTCGACCGACTCCAAGAGGGAATTGCCATCGCCGTTCTCCTCAAATTAGGGTTTCAGGAACTCTCTTGAGGAATGAACATTTGGGAAGAATGGATGGAGATAAAGAATGGGAAGGAGGGGTCTTAAATAGGAGAGGTTGGCGTAGAAACCAAGCACATGGAAGCGGGAATTTGAATTCCCTCCCTTGCCAAAATCGTTAGAGAGAAGAGAAGGAAAGTTTCAGTTGAACTTTCAATAGAAATTTTAAATGAAGAAAGAACAGTGTAGGTGTTTTAAGTAGTCTCTTAATGTTAAGAGACTGGCCCAAGAGTAAGGCCCAGAAGATATTAGCCTTGGGCTAAAATAAAACAAGGAAATTGATTTTAGCCCCTCATGTAATATAAAGTATTTAACAATTTCTAAATTGTTAAATCAAAATAATATAATGCTAAAAAAAAAAAAATTTATTTCCAGGAAAGTGAAGTTACAACGGCTAGGGGGTAAAATTCGACACACTGCACGTGTCGTGTGCAGCGGCTATCGTTCAAGAATAGACATATTGGAATATTTCTGGGTAGTCCACATGTTTACTAAGATATTTTCCCTCCCGACAACTCCGTGTGACGAGCGTGTCAACAAGCAGCAAGATATATGTATAGACATGAAATGAAAAGACTACTATGAATCGAAAAGCAATCAGAAAGTGCACTTTCCTGAGGTCCTTAGCTGAAGAAACCAATACTATACCATACCACTCAATGAGCCACAATCAGTCAACACATGTAGAAGTCTCCGGATGCTGAAATAAATAGTACCAACGTTCTCAGAATAGTCAAATTAGCTAGGATTGTCTGTCCTTAAGTCTAATTCTGGACACAGGGGCAAAACGGTAATTTCGAACAAAAATGATGTCCGCCGTTGGACCCGCTTTGCACCAAAAAGCGTGCCAGAGTCAACGGTCTCTAAAGTCGTCAAACTATATGTCTACGGATCCAGTTTTCCGATACGAACCCAACCGTATGTCCAGAGTTGGATTCCGGCGGGCCGTGCACAAAATTGCCCGTTGAGTGGAACCGTGGGGCCCGCAAAACGGTGATTTTATCAACGGTCTCAGAATCGGACCAAACTTGGCATACAGGACCAGAAAAATGATACGGTCTTGCTGGCACAAGTTCTGTCTCGATCTGACGAGCATACACAAAGTTATGACTGAATTTGCATTACACGGATACGGGGCGATTCTGACGGATACGCATCAAATTCGTCGCGCACACGCGACCAATTTGAATTCCGTCAAAGCCCACACGACCACGAAACCGTTACACACCTTTCGATGCTTTCGGTTCGCGATCACGTCGCCCGGAATGGCGGGACGCACGTCGTGTGGATGGATTTTTCCTATTTTCTATATTTTGAAAACAGATTTTTCTAAAAGTTTGAAACTGAATTAATCACAAAATAACCAATGGAAAATAAGACTATGAATGGGGTTGCCATCTCGTATATGTTGTCAACAAATCTGTTCAAGCGGTTTTCCAAAACTCGCGATATTCTGGTCGCGAATCGACCGCAAACATTGGATGTTGGGACAGTTCTACGTCCTGTTTCGAACAAGTTTTTGGTCGATTTGGAACTCGATTTCTTTCGCACATGGTGCGAATCGAAATAAACTATTTGAAGGGATAAATAGTCCTATAGGTTGTCTTTCCAACGCATATTCTGGTTTAGAAACATACGAAGAGTCGAGGGAGAAAACTTACGTCGAGGCTTGGACTGGCTGTCGTTTCTGTTCGGTTACGCGCCTGTGCGCGCGCGGGCTGGTTCCCACGCCTGGCCCGCCGGCCGACGGTAGCCTTGGGCGGCGCGAGCACGCGGGGTAGGTCGCCAGGGTGGTGTCGGCTTGGTGTTAGGGTTTTTCGATCAATTCGTTTGCACGTACACCTATATACAGGGAAACGACTGAGCGCTCGGTTGAGTTACAAGGGTGTGCTCGGGTCTGGGGTTAGGCCTGGCCCGAGCCTGCCTCTTCTCTTTTTTTTTCTTTTAATTCTTTTCTTATTTCTTTTCTCTTATCTATTCATTTCATATATACTTATATATGTATATCTACATGTATATATAATTAACTTGATATATATATATATATATATATATATATATATATATATATATATATATATATATATATATATACGCACACATCTATATATATTTATATAGTTACGTATACATTTACATATACAATATTTAATATTTATTTATATATACATATACATATCCTTATAACAATACATATCTATATATATGGATAAATACTCCATAACCAAAATATTAATAATATTTTCTTGTATATAGTTTATAAACATGTACATCTATATATATTTATACGCACATACGCACGTATATATAATATATTATATATATATATATACCAATACTCACATATATTCAGTTACATGTATACATACACCCATATGTTTTATATATATATATATATATATATTTATATATATATATACACATACACACACATATATAATACGTAACATATACACATGTATACGTATATACTTTTATAACTCTATATATATATACTCGTGTATGTATACCCATATATTTATACGTATATTCACATATACATATATACACCCGTATTTATTCACATATATGTATACACATGCACATATATATATATTTACACATGTACATATGTACTAATAAATTATAAATATAGTTACAAATCAACATATATTTATCCTGGTGTTTATACATATTTATATATATAACTATCCCACAAATTCTATATAGGCCATACAATATTTTGAAAATCACCATTTAGATAAAATAAATAATAATAAAATATTTTTAAAAAATTCGGGAAGGGGAGCTACAAATCTACCCACCTTAAAATAATTTCGTCCTCGAAATTCGAACTCCTAAACATGCCTAACATTCGAAAAAAAAGTAAAAGAATGAATCCACTATTACCACAATCTTCTCAAATTTTAATTCCTCAGAAATAGTTTGTAATCCTCTCCTAGCCATATAGCTTCCAGGACTTCTACCCACCTTTGGTCACACTACTCCTCAAACTAAAATTTTAAATCTTCTAACTGGTTGCTAACAATCCTACCAACAATATCTGGGCATATGGTAACTATAATCCTCTCGTATCTATCGAGTAACCCAAAATTTAACAAGCAACCAACTTACACAAGTAGCTAAGAAATGTTGATAAATTCTAATGGGCATGACTGTTCGTTGTGTCACGCCCCAGAACCAGAATACTGGAGAGCGGGGGCAGACATAGCCAGCTACGTATATTGAAATGGATTCCATCTCGCTATACGGTCACGGCTGTCTAGGATACATGAGGGTTTATCTACAAGCCAACAGTCTCTTAAGGTCATGAACAAGCCTAGTGTCTCAATCATAAGTAAGTAAGTAAGAGTCACAAGATGTATGATCATTAAATATACAATAATAAGGCGTCCCAAATATTACATATTCAGCTGATCATGAAGCTAGTCGTTACAAAATGTTAGGACTAGCAAGAGTTTAGTCATACATGATCAACCCTAGGATTTGTCAATCATGTTACAGCCCGTAGGCAGACAGTAAGTAAGTGCAATCGAGCTAAACAGGTGCTCGTCGGCTAAACGCCTCAAAAGAATATTTTTACAATAGAGCGGAAGAGCCAAAAATAACCCACTCGTTGCCAGGGTTCCGTCTAGTGGCCACCATCTGGCTGGGAAGTCGGTAGATCCTCTGGAGTTGCTCCGAAATCTGGCCACACAAAACCAGCTGGGTCAGACCCCAGAAAGAGCAAGTGCCACAAAGGAGGCTTCACTTAAGAACTAAAACCAGCAATCAGCACAGGAATATAAATATAAATAAAATAGGGACTGGAATAAAAGGAAACATACCAGGATGATATACGACGAGATAACCATGGAACTATTCAGATAGCCAGGTTACAACCCGTAAACCAAACAAGGACCGGGGTTGTAACCCTTCGTCTGAACGGAGCTTAATTTCTCACCATTTATCGGTAGAATAAATACAAGCATTCAGGTCGTGCAGCAATCTGGAACAGGATCATGGAAAGACTAGACTGGTTAGACTCCATCCAATCATTTCACGGCCAAGCAAGAACTACGGCTTGATACTTTAACTAACTAGGGTTATCACAGGCCTAGTTACTAGCAAGATGCAGTGAGATCATTCCACAGCCACAAGCCCTGCAGACCATCCAGGTCACCCAGGTCGAAAGATTAGGGTTAAATTCAGGTGGGTACATCGTCCAGGAAACGTATGTACCCTTAAGCAGTTTGAAGGGTGCAACACATGACAGTGTGCTGGAAATGTGACCTACTCGACGGCAGGCTACAGATCCCAAGCGCGCCCAGGTAACGGGATTGCCTGTAGCTGGGAGATCTCTTTATGACTACTGTATTAATCTAGTTATTAACCTTAGTCCATTTCAGTAGGTACTCCTGACCGTGGTACTCAGGAGTCCCCTCCTAGACATGATGCAAGACAGGACTGGATTATTTGTACAAGCACAATCGCCTACGGTGTCCAGGATTAATTATACAGGTCATGTCATATCAGGTAGCCATCGCAACAGCTATTCGAGATAATCATGTCAGGTTTATCATGTCAAGTATACTTGTCAGGAGTGTGCCACGACGGGCCACTATCAGGTCATGTCAGGTCATTATGTCAGGAGTGTACCACTACGGGTCACTATCGTGTCATGCTCAATTATCAATTCCAAACATATCAAGTAAATTCGTGATTATCAAGTTCAGGACAGAAGATCCAGGGTAATCAGGCTACTCTCAGGCCAGGCTACGCTCAGGCTAACTTACGCTCAGGTCTGCGTACGCTCGAGCTAGCGTACGCCTTGCTCGCTTAAGCTAGAGTACCAAGGCACGCGTACGCTCAAGCTAGCGTACCAAAGGGTCCATACACTTCCAATGGGAAGCATACGCAAGGGTCAGCGTACACAAGGGCACGCTCAAGCTACAGGTCAGCGTACGCTCAAGCTACAGGTCAGCGTACGCTCAAGACTGCGTACGCTCAAGCTAGCGTACGCTCAAGACTGCGTACGCTCAAGCTAGCGTACGCTCAAGACACGCTGCCAACAGGCAGCGTATCAAGGTTAGCGTACGCACGCTAAAGAGCAGCGTACGGCTCAGTGGCGTAAGCTAAAAAGCTAGCTCACTGTTCACTGTCTTCTCCAAATGGCAAGAACAGCAAGAACTCTAAAGTTGAATCTAAGCTTCAATTGTCCATATCTTGGTCAAAACAAGTCCGAATCCAACTTTCCAAAGGTCAAAATTGGGTAGAATGAAATGCTCTACAACATGGAACCATCAAAACTTAAAAACAAAGAAGTTTAATAGATCAAAACCACCAAAATCTGAAAGTAACAAAACTCTAGATCTACAAGAAATAAAGCCTCAAAATGGAAAATGACAAGTTCTAATGTGGTTTAGAATCATGAGGAGAAGCTAATGAAACCATCAAAAAGAGTTCTCTTGTGAAAGCAAGTTGCACTTGCCTATGGTGTTCTTGGTTGGTGGAGAAGAGTAATGGTGGGGGAAGGAGAAGTAAATGAGAATTATGGAGGAGAGAGAAGGTTGGTGGGGATAATAAAGAGGGGGGGTTGTGGTGGAAATGAAGGAGAAGCATAGGCTAAGGTGTTCCACCCTTGGCCCATGATGAACCAAGCAGTGGGCCGACCGAACCAAGCCAACCCAAACCGCGAGTTAAACCAAGCCGAGAGCCAAACCAAGGAGATATGCAAATACATGATAAAATACGTATACGTATTCCAAATACGTAATACGAACAACAGGCATTACAACTCTACCCACCTTAAAAGAATTTCGTCCTCGGAATTTAATTAAGAGGCTAGAGGGACAAGAACAAGCTACACTATTCACAGGCAATTATACTAGGCAATCAATCAATGATGCAAGCAAGGAATTGATGGCATGAGACATAAGAAAGACATTATACCTCACGAGTCAAACAAGTCGGGATATCGCGATCGGATATCATCCTCACGCTCCCACGTTGACTCACCCAAAGAGTGATGACCCCAAGCAACTCGGACTAACTTGATAGTCTTATTCTTGAGGATCTTCTCTCTCCGGTCCAATATAGACACGGGCCTCTCCTCATACGAAAGGTTGGTACCAACAACCAATTCTGAATGATCCAGGATGTGGCTCAGGTCCGGGATATATCGTCGTAATTGGGATACATGGAACACGTCATGCACCTCGCTTAGCGACGGCAGAAGAGCGAGACGATAGGATACATCTCATACTCGCTCCAGAATGTCGAACGGCCCTATATACCTAGGACTAAGCTTTCTCCGTACGCCGAAACGAATGACGCCACGGTTAGGCAAAATCCTCAGGAATACATGATCGTCGACCGAAAACTCGAGAGGACGCCGATGAGAATCCGCCCAATGACGCTGGCGATCTTGGACAACTCGAAGGTGATCTCTGACTCGCCTGACTACTTCAACTATCTGGGCAATCATTTCTGGATCGAGCATCTGTCTCTCTCCAACATTATCCCAGGCTAGCGGGGATCTGCACTTCCTGCCATACAGTGCCTCGAACGGTGCCATCTGGATACTGGCCTGGAAACTATTATTGTATGAGAATTCCTGTCACGCCCCGCTCCCGTAGGAGCGATCGTCCTCGTTAAGGCGTGATGCCGCACGAGCCTAGATTGCGCTCGTGCAAGGCAGTTCCATAACGGCCGATTACATCAGCGGCGACGGGGTCGTCGCACAGAAGTCCCAAGCAGAAACATTGAATCATTGCAGCAGAAATTTAAAGAAGAACATATATGAACACAAGTAACTCAAAAGAATCTCTTTATTGATATTGAATACATGATTACATTTATGGGCGCAAGGCCAATTACAAGTCTCTCAGGCTCACTTTTCACTCATTCTCAAGTCACTCTGCTCTCTCTCATCTCTCGATACAATGCTTGAATCCAGCGGAAGCTTCAGAAGGCGATGTCCATACATTATGCCCTGTATAAGTCTTCAGATCACGCGGCCGCACGCTTCGACTTGCCAAGGAACTCCGTGCCTCGACGCATCCAAGCGAGCTCCGTGCCACGAGCTTCTACCTGTGCCTGCACATGAAACACTATGTGGGTGTCAGTACCACTGTACTGGTGGAGTGAGCTTCTCGCCCACCCATACATAACCGACACGTTCATTTACTTTTGTGCAGCTTAAGTCCCTTTCGATTGTCTTCCTAGTCTTGCCTTAGGATACATTTTAAGACTTGACGTTTCGACGTGCAACGACATGGTCATGCTTCAATACCAGCGTGTGTTTCGATCGAGGCAGTGCCTCATCGCTTAGGTACTTGACCAGACTTCAAGGCGGGACGGCAGGGTCGTGCCACATTCTATTCCAAACTTAGACTTGTTCAAGACTGTGCTTGGTCGAGGGGCAATTCACGTGAACTCGGCCGTGCCAGGACCCTTTGATTAAACTCAAGCGCCACTAGACCAATTCTTGTGCTAACGATTCAAGTGCCAAGGGACGGCAACGGGACGACTCGTGCAGGTCGTGCCTTAGACTTTACTTAGACTAGTTTGCACATTCAAGACTGAGGCCGTGCCTCGCTATCCAGACTTATCCATGCTACCGCCTTGCGGCCATCCTGTTAGAGTCATTTGCTAACTTAGACAAGACTTGTCAAATACAATCTCGACTTCATGAATATCCCGATGCCATCTATCGTGCTAAGTACGGTGCCTATGCTGCAGCCCAGTCTTAGGCCCAGACATTCGTTTACCGACTAGACAAGCATTCAAGTTCTAGACTAAATCCAAAGGCATACACGCGGAGTCGCCGCTATCTGCCGACTCATCTACATGAGGAGGTCACTAGCAATTTCAAGCTATCTTGGACATAGCTCGTGGGATATCTACCTGTACCAACACGGGGAGCTAGCCCGGTGGGGTGGAACTCTCCCATGCGGTCATCCAGCATCCTACGTTGAGCCACACTTGCTTCCCCCGGGCCGAGTGATTCCGGCGCCCCGGTAATCACTCGAGAAGACTACACCTTGTCGACAAGTTGTCCATGACCATGCAAGACTCGATCTATCCAATCTATCCAGTCTTTTCTTAACATGACCATGCATTCCTTTATCCTATCGAGACTCCCAAGCCGCGGGACCGATCTCGTGTGCGGGACTTATCAAGTATTCAGGCAGGACATGACCCGGCAGGACCGGCATGCTTATTCAAGTATTCAAGTAGGACATGACCGGACGGGACCGGCATGCTTAAAAAGTATTCGACCGTGGCTCGTGCCTTAGACAGACATGATTCTCTAGGCGACGCTAATGCTCAAGTCATATACTTTATACGACGAGCCTTATTCTCAAGGGACTACTTGACTTGACAACCGCAGCTAGAGCGGGACAGCGCTAGGAATGGCTTCGTTAGCCTAGAGTAACTCTTGTTGACTTGAACGGGCAATAACCTGATGAGCGAAGGCTACGCCGAGCTACGCATCGAGGGAACGTGCTAGGCACGGGGTCGACTTAACAACCAAGTTCTCGGGTGCCTAGACTTAAGCCAACAAGCCGTACAAAGATGACTTAACTTGCGGGACGTGCGAAGGCTATGCCAAGCCTTGCGGGACAAGACCGTGCATGCTTTGTTAAGCATTCGTGCGGGCGACGCCTAGAACTTAGGCTTTTTCAAGTATCGTGACAAGTCGACGGGACAGTGCATGCTTGGTTAAGCATTCATGCGGGCGACGCCTATGACTTAGGCAAATTCGAGTGTCGGGACGAATCGACGGGACCAACGGGACATACGAAGGCTACGCCAAGCCTTGCACAACGGGACCGTGCCTGCTTTAGCAAGCAATTACGTAGGCGACGCCTAAGACTTAGGCTATTTCAAGTGTCGGGACAATTAGAAACTTAGGCCAACTTTCTTCTTCCAAGCCACGGGATCGAAGGACCGAGTGTCATTTGAAAGCACGCTGAGCCGACTTCTATGTATACCGTGGGACCATTTTCCATGTTCTAGGACATTCCGACCCGACGGGATTATTCCCTTAGCTATGTTGGTGCGTAGCTTTTAGATTAGCCTACCAGTGCAAGTTGAAAACAAACGAGTTATTAAGTGAAGGCTAAGATGAAGCAAGTTCACCGAAACTCCCCCACCTGTGCGAGGAGTCGCCTTTGATGAGCGAGCCTTTGAGCAGCCGTTGCAAGGCTAAGTTCCAACGCCGTCGGCGTTTCGATTCCACCGTTTGACTTTGCGGGACGGGGCACTACAATATACACCACTCAGAACAAGTCTCGTCCTCGAGACTTTCCTGAGGGCAAGCCATCCTACCATTTCTATGGCCAAAACTTAATCGTACGCACTTCGCCTACGCGTTTCCTCAATTCCGAGCCACGCTCTCACAACTATCAATCTTTTCGTTAACATGATTTCAAGATCTCGACACACTCCTATTTTTCAAGTCTTGCTTGAACTCATTGTATCACTTGGCTGGATCATGCACGCATTCCAAGCGTCCCCAAAATACATGCATTCAGCCAAGCCGCATGATAGAGAATTTGTCATTCTCTCTCGAGTCGTATCGTGCACATACCCAGGCGTCCCTGAATATATGCATGTCAGCCGAGTCTCGTGAGCAGGGTTTCCTATATTCGTGATTCATGCCATCCATCCATGCCAATCCTTAAGATCAATCCTTTCGATTGCTAACACTTGCAACAGGGGCGTTTTGCCGAACCGCTAGGCCAATCTTTACGAGGCTAAGTCAATGTCAGAATTGGAATCATAGTTCCCCAACAACAATAATGCCAATACTGACCCCAATCCTAGGGTCAAACCATAGTCGATAGTACGGGATTTTCTACCCAAGCTCGCGTCACTCAGATTTCTAAACATCGAGCATGATCACCTATTCGCATCAATGCATGCGTTGCACATATTCGATTTTATCCAAATCACCAACTCTAACCAATTCGTGCATTCGATCACGAGGTCATCTAGCTCGACAATACGTTGCGCCCCAATCTCACGCGAGTCTGATTATCCACGGTGGTTCGTGAATCACCACGCAACGCACTCGCAGAATAATCATTCTCATCGGGGCGTAACTCTTGTTTGATTTTAGACTAACTCATTTTCGATACGCGGATTGGACCTACGCAATCCTCAAATTCGGTTCTTCAAACACCATTCATTTTCGAGTCACCTTCGCGTCAAACCACAAGTCGAAGCATACAAATTATCACGCCAAGCTAGGTCAATCACCTCCGCTGTATGAATCACCATACCAGCGCTCATGCGGAGTGATCGTCTCAAATCGGCGCGACGCATGTGCGAGGCTGGAGTTGCGCTCGCATAAGACAAGAATGTCGAAGTTGTGGTTATCGACGAAGTAAATCTAAGCATTTCATTTTCATCCAATCAATTTCGATAGTCCGACCGTCATTCATTCAACTAGAAAATCCTCGAGCCAAGTTTATCATTTTCTCGACACGTTTCAATTTCCCGAGTATAGAATTTATCGGAACAATGACATTTGTACGATCGTTATTCCTCAAGCTCGTTTCAAGATCATTGTTCAAAACTCAAGTCACATTTCATTTGCATCAATCCGATATCGTACGCGCGATCCTCTAAGTTTCCTCGATCAAAGACCATTCATTTTTATTCATCGATTCGAATTATTTTTTCCAATACGCGTTGCCTATTCGCAAGTTGTCCGAACGAGATGTTCGTTCGGGACATTCGAAGTCACGACCGACTAAGCGTGACGCGTTCTAAGGCTTTGCGCGATCGCATCGCCTCGCCGACATACTCGTAATCCTCAATATTTGCTCGAATGATTTCCAAGAAAATCCATACACCACTCGGATTCGAGCCATATGATCTAGCCTACAATCATGTTCGCGTCATTCGCTAAGACGTCATTCGGATTCGTTCGACGAATCCCTAGCGTAATCGCTTACGTCGCATCGACGTACTAAGTTGTTCGCACTATTTCCTCAAAACCTAAGTTAATCCTCCGTGTACGCTTAAGCGTTAACTCGATAGCATTCCTATCGATAGACACTCTAAGTGTAGCTCGTTCCCGACCGAGCGGTACTTGGTATCGCTCGCACTCGTTTGCACCAAAAGTCGAGGTGCGCGATACGCGACGCAACTTAGCCAAAAGGCCGTACGCATGGCTATCCCGTACGGACTTTTATTCGAGTTTGCATGCTCACATGCTAAGGTCAACGTTGGACTAGTTAGGCATGAACGCGACTTTTAAGGTCGACGCAGGACTATTCGGGCACACGTGCAACTTGTTAACTTTAGCATACGTTTTCATTCAAAACAAGTTAACACCGTTCGGCACAAAGGCCATTGCCTATCGATGCGTTTGGTTGAACGCTTGTACGAGCTTTCGAAAATATTTAGACTTATTGTATGGACATGCCGAGGGACAATCGAGAGAGAGCGCGTACTTCTTTTTCCAATGACGAGCTTTCAAAACTGAGAATTTCGACGTGAAGTCCAAGGACGTAAAGCCGTGCTCTGATACCATTATGTCACGCCCCGCTTCCATAGGAGCGATCGTCCTCGCTAAGGCGTGATGCCGCACGAGCCTAGATTGTGCTCGTGCAAGGCAGTTCCATAACGGCCGATTACATCAGCGGCGACGGGGTCGTCGCACAGAAGTCCCAAGCAGAAACATTGAATCATTGCAGCAGAAATTTAAAGAAGAACATATATGAACACAAGTAACTCAAAAGAATCTCTTTATTGATATTGAATACAGGATTACATTTATGGGCGCAAGGCCAACTACAAGTCTCTCAGGCTCACTTTTTACTCATTCTCAAGTCACTCTGCTCTCTCTCATCTCTCGATACAATGCTTGAATCCAGCAGAAGCTTCGGAAGGCGATGTCCATACATTATGCCCTGTATAAGTCTTCAGATCACGCGGCCGCACGCTTTGACTTGCCAAGGAACTCCGTGCCTCGACGCATCCAAGCGAGCTCCGCGCCACGAGCTTCTACCTGTGCCTGCACATGAAACACTATGTGGGTGTCAGTACCACTGTACTGGTGGAGTGAGCTTCTCGTCCACCCATACATAACCGACACGTTCATTTACTTTTGTGCAGCTTAAGTCCCTTTCGATTGTCTTCCTAGTCTTGCCTTAGGATGCATTTTAAGACTTGACGTCTCGACGTGCAACGACATGGTCGTGCTTCAATACCAGCGTGTGTTTCGATCGAGGCAGTGCCTTATCGCTTAGGTACTTGACCAGACTTCAAGGCGGGACGGCAGGGTCGTGCCACATTCTATTCCAAACTTAGACTTGTTCAAGACTGTGCTTGGTCGAGGGGCAATTCACGTGAACTCGGCCGTGCCAGGACCCTTTGATTAAACTCAAGCGCCACTAGACCAATTCTTGTGCTAACGATTCAAGTGCCAAAGGACGGCAATGGGACGACTCGTGCAGGTCGTGCCTTAGACTTTACTTAGACTAGTTTGCACATTCAAGACTGAGGCCGTGCCTCGCTATCCAGACTTATCCATGCTACCGCCTTGCGGCCATCCTGTTAGAGTCATTTGCTAACTTAGACAAGACTTGTCAAATACAATCTCGACTTCATGAATATCCCGATGCCATCTATCGTGCTAAGTACGGTGCCTATGCTGCAGCCCAGTCTTAGGCCCAGACATTCGTTTACCGACTAGACAAGCATTCAAGTTCTAGACTCAATCCAAAGGCATACACGCGGAGTCGCCGCTATCTGCCGACTCATCTACATGAGGAGGTCACTAGCAATTTCAAGCTATCTTGGACATGGCTCGTGGGATATCCACCTGTACCAACACGGGGAGCTAGCCCGGTGGGGTGGAACTCTCCCATGCGGTCATCCAGCATCCTACGTTGAGCCACACTTGCTTCCCCCGGGCCGAGTGATTCCGGCGCCCCGGTAATCACTCGAGAAGACTACACCTTGTCGACAAGTTGTCCATGACCATGCAAGACTCGATCTATCCAATCTATCCAGTCTTTCCTTAACATGACCATGCATTCCTTTATCCTATCGAGACTCCCAAGCCGCGGGACCGATCTCGTGTGCGGGACTTATCAAGTATTCAGGCAGGACATGACCCGGCAGGACCGGCATGCTTATTCAAGTATTCAAGTAGGACATGAACGGACGGGACCGGTATGCTTAAAAAGTATTCGACCGTGGCTCGTGCCTTAGACAGACATGATTCTCTAGGCGACGCTAACGCTCAAGTCATATACTTTATACGACGAGCCTTATTCTCAAGGGACTACTTGACTTGACAACCGCAGCTAGAGCGGGACAGCGCTAGGAATGGCTTCGTTAGCCTAGAGTAACTCTTGTTGACTTGAACGGGCAATGACCTGACGAGCGAAGGCTACGCCGAGCTACGCATCGAGGGAACGTGCTAGGCACGGGGTCGACTTAACAACCAAGTTTTCGGGTGCCTAGACTTAAGCCAACAAACCGTACAAAGATGACTTAACTTGCGGGACGTGTGAAGGCTATGCCAAGCCTTGCGGGACAAGACCGTGCATGCTTTCTTAAGCATTCGTGCGGGCGACGCCTAGGACTTAGGCTTTTTCAAGTATCGTGACAAGTCGACGGGACAGTGCATGCTTGGTTAAGCATTCATGCGGGCGACGCCTATGACTTAGGCAAATTCGAGTGTCGGGACGAATCGACGGGACCAACGGGACATACGAAGGCTACGCCAAGCCTTGCACAACGGGACCGTGCCTGCTTTAGCAAGCAATTACGTAGGCGACGCCTAAGACTTAGGCTATTTCAAGTGTCGGGACAATTTAGAAACTTAGGCCAACTTTCTTCTCCCAAGCCACGGGATCGAAGGACCGAGTGTCATTTGAAAGCACGCTGAGCCGACTTCTATGTATACCGTGGGACCATTTTCCATGTTCTAGGATATTCCGACCCGACGGGATTATTCCCTTAGCTATGTTGGTGCGTAGCTTTTAGATTAGTCTACCAGTACAAGTTGAAAACAAACGAGTTATTAAGTGAAGGCTAAGATGAAGCAAGTTCACCGAAACTCCCCCACCTGTGCGAGGAGTCGCCTTTGATGAGCGAACCTTCGAGCAGCCGTTGCAAGGCTAAGTTCCAACGCCGTCGGCGTTTCGATTCCACCGTTTGACTCTGCGGGACGGGGCACTACAATTCCACCAGGTGCAAATGATCTTCCCATGAACCACCGAAGTCAAGTGTGCAAGACCGTAACATGTCTTCAAGAGTCTGGATCGTACGCTCCGACTGTCCATCTGTCTGCGGGTGATATGCTGAACTGAACTGGAGATGAGTCCCCAAACTCTCTTGCAAGCTACGCCAAAAGTGTGACGTAAATCTTGAATCTCGGTCCGAGGTGATACTGACTGGCACTCCGTGTAATCTGACAATCTGCCTGAGGTACATCTCCGCTAGCTGAGCCGTCGACTGACCAACTCTAAACGGGAGAAAGTGTGCTACCTTGGTAAGCCTATCCACAATGACCCAAATAGCATCTCTACTAGCTGGGGATCTTGGTAATCCAGTTACGAAATCCATGGTCACATGCTCCCACTTCCATTCTGGAATCGACAAGGGCTGAAGAAGTCCAGCCGGTCTCTGATGTTCGGCCTTAACTTGTTGGCAAACCAAACACCGAGAGACAAACCGAGCTATCTCCCGCTTCATGCCATTCCACCAGAAATGCTGCCGGATATCACGGTACATCTTCGTACTGCCAGGATGGATGGAATACTACGAACTGTGCGCTTCTGACATGATCTCCTGTCTGATATCTCCACTGGGTACACAAAGACGCTTACCATGTCGAAGTGTACCATCCTCATGAATGCATAACTCTGGTCTTTGTCCTGCCTCACACTCTGCTCTGAGTCGCTGAAGCTTAGAATCTGCCGACTGCGCCATTCGGATCCTCTCGACTATAGTGGACTGAACTTGCATGCTGGCCATCAATGCCACACTGGAAGGGAGAACAACTTTAATACCCATCTTCTGAAGATCTGCTAACAGCTCTGGTTGCGCTGTTAGGAAATAAGCTCCGGCTCTCCTGCTCAATGCATCTGCTACGACATTGGCCTTCCCAGGATGATACTGCAAGCTGACATCATAATCCACAAGAAGCTCTAGCCACCTCCTCTGACGCATGTTAAGATCCTTCTGGGTGAAAATATACTTCAGGCTCTTGTGGTCGGTGAAAATCTCCACCCTATCTCCGTACAAGTAGTGCCTCCATAACTTAAGTGCAAACACCACTGCTACCAACTCCAAGTCATGGGTTGGGTAATTCCTCTCATGATCACGAAGTTGCCGTGACGCATAAGCTATTACCTTCCCATGCTGTATCAGAACACATCCTAAACCCCTGCCTGAAGTATCACAATACACTGAAAATCCTCCGGTTCCATCTGAAAGCGTGAGAATAGGAGCTGTTATCAGGCCTCGCTTCAACTGCTCAAAAGAACTCTGACACTCTGCTGTCCAAGCAAACTGTGCATCCTTGCGGGTCAACTGGGTGAATGGCGCTGAAATCCGAGCAAAGTCTGAAATAAATCGTCGGTAATAGCCAGCCAATCCAAGGAAACTGCGAACTTCTGCAACGGTGCTGGGTACTGGCCATGACTCAATAGCCACAATCTTCTGGGGATTCACTTTTACTCCTCCTCTGGAGATGATATGACCCAAGTACGAAATGCGATCGAGCCAGAACTCGCATTTACTGAACTTGGCATACAGCTGGTGCTCCCTGAGAGTCTGAAGAACTATACGGAGATGCTGATCATGCTCCGCCTCACTCTTGCTGTAGACCAGGATGTCATCCAAGAACACGATCACAAACTGATCCAAGTAAGGCATGAAGATGCGATTCATGAGGTCCATGAATACTGTCGGCACATTGGTTGCTCCAAAAGGCATAACAAGGAACTCCCAATGCCCATATCTCGATCTAAAAGCTGTCTTCGGGATGTCCTGCTCTCTGACTCTGATCTGGTGATATCCTGAGCGCAAGTCAATCTTCGAGAATACTGATGCCCCCTTGAGTTGATCAAACAAGTCATCTATCCTCGGAAGAGGGTATCTGTTCTTGATTGTCACTGAGTTCAAGGTACGATAATCAACACATAACCTGGACGTACCATCCTTCTTTTTCACAAGAAGCATCGGGGCTCCCCAAGGCGATCCACTAGCATGAATGAATCCCTTGGTTCTGAGTTCTTCAATCATCTTGTACAATATCTCCAACTCTGACGGCACCATCCTGTAGACTCTCTCTGACACTGGGGCTGTCCCGAGAATCAAGTCTATAGTGAACTCGATCTCCCGCTCCGGAGACATACCTGGAAGCTCCTGTGAAAAAACATCTGGGAACCCCTCGACTATCCTGGGCAACTGAACTGCTGCTACTGCCATCCGCAATATCGGAGGAGAAGGCTCAACCTCGCCTCGAGAGAAAAAAAACTCTGGCTCTCCTGGAATGCTAAAAACAACCCTACCAATATGGCAGTCTATTCTAGCATACTGGTTCCTCAACCAATCCATTCCCAGGACCACATCATAATCGGCCATCGGGAACTCTATCAATCTAGCAGGGAACTCTCTACCGCTAACTACGATCCGACATGAGGAAAACACTCTATCTACTCCCACAAGTCCGTTACCAGTAAGTATATTGAGCCTTACTGATAATGACTCGGGCTCCAATCCTACCCGTGTCGCGAATCGTGCAGACATAAAAGAATACGATACACCAGAATCAAATAAAGCTGAAGCTGGAAAGGAGTTGACGAGAATAGTACCTGCCACTACCTCACCTGGTGCCAACTCTTCCTCCACGGTCATCACCATAGCCTGACCGTGCCCTCGGGGTGCTGGTCTCCTCTGCTAAAACCTTCGCTGCCTACTCTGACTCAAGGCCTGGGCTTGTGCATACTGTTGGGGGCTCTGTTGCTGAAATGCCTGGGACTGAGGCGGCAAGGGCCTCGGCAATGGATACTGCTGCTGCTGCTGCTGGACCGGTGTGGGTCCTCTCACCGAAGAACTAGAAAGATTGGACGAGGATGAACCACCCCTGTTCGGGCAGGATCCAACCCTATGGTCTGCTGCTCCACAAGCCAGACACAATCCCTGCGCCCTACGGCACTCTGCTACCACATGGCCTGGCTTCCCACAATGAGAACATCCTACTGAGGAAGACTGCTTCTGCTTCTGCTGTTAAGGGTACGTCGGGGTTGAGTGCTGAACCGACGTTACTAAGGCCGCCCGCCTCGGAGTTCCAATAGTCAAGGCCCTGGCTGCCGGGGCTGGTGCTGAAGACTGATTCATCTGGCCATGAGATCTCTTCCGACCTCCGTGTTTGCCATTAAAATCGTTTGATTGCAAATCTTAATACAAACAGAACAGTGTTACAATATAGGACTTAGATGTAGTCCTAGGAGTACACTTTTGTTTAATCTGGGTCCTAAGTGCCAATGGAGCGAGTGGTAGTGCGTTGACTCCGTTGACGGGCTGACGACGGTTATCGGTTCTCTGAAGGTGTAGATTGCTCTGGGTGCTGGAGCTGGCTGAGAGGAAGAAGACGTTGAGTGTCTGTATCTGCCTCTCTGATGATCTCTGTCTGGATTGTTCGTATGTATGTCTCCGTGTGTGTCAGAAGGAAATGGTCCCTCTATTTATAGCTGGGCAGGTTGGCTGCTCATGCGCGCATATGTAGGATGCACCGGTACGTGGGGACGCCACATGGAGATTGCTGATGAAGGCGCATGGATGATGCGCCCTACTCGCGGGGTTGAATTCTTCGTACTGCTGTTGTGAGCCGGCACGTAGCAGAGGAGAAGATCTTTCTGTTGCTGAGATCTTGGATGAGTTGAGTCAAAGGACACGTGTCGTCGACCCATGGCTCGAAGATCTCTGATTTGGTAGGGGGATAATTTGGTGGGATGCGCCTTGGATTGGGCGCATGATGAGATTTTAGCTCGTGACCTTTAGGAGTCATGAGCCGTTCTGGGCGCATGGCTTTTGAGGCGCATGCGAGCGACTTTCCTTCTGTCTTTCGGGATCAGAGATCAGTCTGGGGCGCATGGCTTTTGAGGCACATGCAAAGCTTCAACTGGAGACTCTTCTTCTGTCTTTAGGGATCAGTGAAGGGTCTGAGGCGCATGGCTTTCGAGGCGTGTCACTCCCCGTTCCTAAAATACGTATTTTTATACATGTACAACTCATGTGTATTTATTTAGTATTTATCATGTATTTATTTAATAGTTATCATGTATTATCCTGTATTTAATTTCCTTTAATTCATGTTAATTTCTTTCCTGCAATTTTATTTCTGCTTTTATTCTCTGCTTTAGCTAGGCTTTGGGTTCGGATTGGCCTTGGTTGGATCCCCTACAACCCGACCTATTGGACCCGGCCCATTAGCTCCCACCTACCACCCCTTCCATATTTAAAGCCATCCTCTCTATTCTCTCTCCTCATTACTCATTCTCACCATTACTCCTCTTCTTCTTCTTCATTACTCTCTCCACCTACCAAACCCATAGACAAGTACATCTTGCTTCTTCATGAGGACCCATTTTTATGGCTCCATTCTCTTTCTCTCGTGATTCTAAGAGAGTTTAGAACTTGACATTTTTCATTTCGAAGTCTTAATCTTTGTAGATCTAGATATGAGTTATTTTTGGATTTTGGGGGTTTTGATCTATTAAACTTCTGTGTTTTTAAGTTTTGATGGTTCCATGTTGTAGAGGATTTCATTCTACCCAATTTTGACCTTTGCAAAGTTGGATTCGGACTTATTTTGACCCAGTTATGGACTTTTGAAACTTTAGGGTGCAACCATGGAGTTCTTGCTGTTTGGAGAAGACAGTGAGCAGTGTATGCTAGCTTTTTAGCTTGCGTCACTGAGCTGTGCGCGCTCTTTAGCGCAGCGCAGTATGGAGTCCATACGCTACATTTTTAGGTAGCGTGTGTCTTGCATACGCTACCTTTTGGGAGCGTATGACTTGCATACGCTGACTTGGATGCTCAGGAGTCGTATGGAGTGCATACGCTACCTTTTGGGAGCGTATGACTTGCATACGCTCACGTGGATAGTAAGGAGTCGTATGGAGTCCATACGCTGCCTTTTGGGAGCGTATGACTTGCGTACGCTAGCTTGGATAGTAAGGAGTCGTATGGAGTGCATACGCTACCTTTTGGGAGCGTATGACTTGCATACGCTCACGTGGATAGTAAGGAGTCGTATGGAGTCCATACGCTGCCTTTTGGGAGCGTATGACTTGCGTACGCTAGCTTGGATAGTAAGGAGTCGTATGGAGTCCATACGCTGCCTTTTGGGAGCGTATGACTTGCGTACGCTAGCTTGGATAGTAAGGAGTCGTATGGAGTTCATACGCTGCCTTTGGAAGCATATGACTTGCATACGCTAGCTTGACCTGAGCGTAGCATGACCCGAGCGTACGCTGGCTTGAGCGTAGCTTGACATGAGCGTACGCTGACATGAGCGTAGGCTGACATGAGAGTAGCCTGCTTACCCTGGATCTTCTATAGCCCTGTATATTGATATCTTATTAGATGTTTAACGTCCATTTTATATCCTTACGCCTTTTTGCATAAACTTGATATAATCATGATATGTTGATATTTCTGTTAAATATAGATTGTAACGTGGGATGTACCATGTGTCATGAATTGAGCTATAGATACCCCGATTGACTGGAATTAAACCCTGAGAGTCGTAGACTCGACTCCACTGAATACTATTTGACTTTCATGCCTTGTCACCATTGATGATAATGGTTATCTTGACTAAAATTGATCAAGCGTTCCTAGTTGGAACTAAGAGACTGGCTAGTCGTCTTATTGAATGAAATGAATGAGACACGTTTATGTAATGAACTATTGTACTCGATTAGCCAATCCCGAATATTGGCATACAGGCACATGCAGGCTTCAAATTATTTATTTAGTTATTTATTTATCTATCTTACAAAAATAGCATGTGTACTTTATGGTCAAGGCATGATTACTCCGTGGTCAGATTTGATTGTTGCATCACGCTATGTAAAACCTACAACCTAGTCGTACGGGTATCGTTGTAGAGTTGCGCATATTGTACCCCGTACGAAAGTACTCATTTGAATGACCATGATCCACGGCATGGAACTTCACTCAACGTAGAGACTATTAAGTTAAATAAAATAATGATGGCATGGAGAGAATGGATTCCCGAGTTCTTACATGGCAGCCCCCTTGGGACTATTAAGTGCCCGACGGGCCGGCTGGTTCCTACAGATACTATAAATCTGTCACACGGGCAGGGAACAGTATCTGCTTATATTATTGTACATGCTATATTAACGGCGGGCGTCCCGCTGGGACTCGTCTAACTACATGATTGGCGCAATTGATTGATTGGATAGACTAGCCTTGCTTGCACATAGTAAGAACTGAGGAATCCCTATTGCATAATTCCAGGATAACTTGGGACTCACAATAGCAAGCCGTAGTAGTTGATTGGTCGTTCAAGATGATTTGTTTGTGTACTGTACCTACTCTGTTACTTAACTGGGATGATCAGAATGTCAGGACATGACCGGCCAACTTCTGTCCTTGTTTGGTTGGGAGGTTGGTTCGAAGTGTCGTGATGTTATGTGAATCCTAGTAGCAAGCAGAGATCTATTTATCATATTTCATATTACTGGTTTTAGTCCTCATGTCGTGCTTCCTTGTGGTACTTGCTATTAGAGGTCTAACCTCTCTGGTTTTGCATGGCCAGATTTAGAGCCGGTTCCCGAGGACTCAGCTTACTTCTACCTTCAAGATGGTCAACACTAGAAGGATGATCGCAGGAGGACTCGAGTGGGTTTCTTACTTCCCCGCTCGTTTTGTTATCTCACTTTATACCTTAGCCGTTTGGCACCGACATGTTAGTCGGATCGTCTTGTACTTACTTTTACATAATTGTAATTAAAGTCAGACTACAGCTGATAACAATTGTGTATACTTTTGCTACATCAATCTGGCTATGTTTTGTAAAGCCAGATATCAAGAACATTTTGACAGAGCGTTTGGGACGCCTTGCTGCTTTATCTTACATGTTCTCTATTACTGTTTCTTGTTTGAATGATTGAGACAATAGATGTGTAATGACCATAGTGAGACTTTCATGTAGTATGTACCCCCTCGTCTTTAGACAGCATTGATCGTATTATACGGTATTCATCTACCCGTAATACGTAGCTGGCTGAGTCATTCCCCCGCTCTCCAGTATTCTGGTTCTGGGGCGTGACAAGGCGCATACAGGTTTGGGCACATGGCCGCGGAGGCGCATGCGGGTGGTCGAGTGGCCACGTAGCAGTAGCCGTCGGGATAGAGTCATGATGACGCTGACGTTGTGGACGCTTCATTTTCTGCAAAAGTTGTCAACCGTTCAGGCTTGGGGAGGCGTGCTGCCAACTCTGTCAGTTCGGCATTTAATGTTGGTGACATTCGATGGACAGCTGAGTGGGCGCGTCGGTTGACGTTCCACTAGGCGTATGGGGACGTATGGGGGTGCATCCCCTGTGATGCGCTCGGTACAGGGCACATCTGTTTGATGTTTGAAGAGGTGTGATGTGCTGTCCAGCCGGCGCATCTGACACGTCTTTGATGATGCGGCTGTTTCGCTTCTCGGGTGCTTTTAATAGCCGTTTGGCTGAAGTCGAGGCGTCTGGTTCATCCATTTAATATGAGTTCATTGCACGGAATTCGGAGAGCCATCCACTTGGCGCATGGGTTTGATCTGCCCGGCCTATAAATAGTGGCATGGAGAGAAGGTTGGCCTCTCATTCCCTCACGTCTTTCCAATATGAACTCGGGTTCTCGGGTGCATTCTGTTGACGAAGTGCTCCCGAGGGTGAAGATGAGACGCCATGTCGTCGTTAATGCTCTTGAAGGTGACTGTTACATCCAAAAGACGGGGTCGAGGGCTTCCGAGGCAGGCGGAAGGTGCCTGTTGCATCCAAAGATGGGGATGCTCGGGCCTTGTCTCCGTTGTTCCGGAAGAGCCGTAGATCGGAATGGCGGTGCTAGGCTCTCTCTTCCTTCAAAGTGGGTGCTGTCCACTCTGATTGTGTTGAAAGCTGCCTTTCGCCGTGATTTCGATCACGGTCTTCCTTGGTCTTTGGAGGCCCTTTCGAAGCCTCCCCTGGCCACAGATTTGCGGTGCTCTTCTCTTCCTTAGTTCCAGCCAGAGGGTTAAATGCTTTGTGTATCGAAGCATTTATCAGGTGAGCCAGGCTGGAAGAGCGGCACACTCCTGCTCGGCCAGGTGAGCCTGGTTGGAAGAGTGGCACATAACTGGGCTGCTGAAGGGATGGTGGGATGTGCCTGGTTGGAGGCGCATGGTATCTACTGCGCTTAACTGGCAGCGCATGGTGACTGCTGCGCCTATCTGGAGGCGCATGGTGACTGCTGCGCCTATCTGAAGGCGCATGGTGGCCGCTGGCTGTAGACTTAGGATCTTTCCTTTGTAGAAATTCTTCTTTGTACAATGTTTTCCAGACATGTAATAGACTTTTATATATATAAAATAAAAAGTCCTTCTTCAGATGTCTATGGCTATTGATCTTGCTGTGGAGTGTCCTGTTCCTGGTGCCTGTAGTGTCTGGCGTATGGTCTTTCTGGTTGTGAAATTCCATGCTTCTACAAGACCCCCTTCAAAGTTTTCAAAACTTTTGAATAAGTTTTGGAATACTTTGAATAAGAAGCATGGCGATCAGGGCACATGACTGTTGGGGCGCATGCTTGTTCAGCCGCATGCTCTTCTCAATTAATGAATTTGATAATGCCTCGGTAACCGAAAAGATTAATGATGATCTTTTGGTTTTATCTGCTGTTATCTTCACAAGACCCGAGGTGACGGCTTAGATCACTCGTCATCGGTTCACGCGTGCGACCACGGCCTATAAATAGGTGAGAGGTGGAGAGAGAGAGAGTTCTTCTACTCTGTGCCTTTGCCTCCTTTAGAGTTCTTCTGAAAACCCTAATTTCTTCTTCTCTGTTAGAATGGCTCCCAAGACTCCTCGCGGCGGTGCCGGCAAAGAAAAGGGGAAGGAGAAGGAGCCGGTAGAGGCTGTCGTGAGTGACATTCCTCGCCCGCCTGTCGAAGTTCGGCCGGCGGTAGTCGGTGAGCTTTATTGTCTCCAATCGATGTGGAAAACTTTCCCGCCGACGTGCATAGGCTCAGGCCTTTATCATGCACTGTGGCTTTAATTGCTGACGCGCATGGGTTTTACACCCTGATGATGCGCCGAAGCCTTCGCTGACGCGCATGGGCTCACGCCTTGACGATGCGCCGAGGCTCTACCGCTAACGCGCATGGGTTTATACCCTGATAATGCGCTGAGACTCCTTTTTCAGATGCGCTTGATACGCGTATCTGACGAGCGTAAAGCTCTGATCTTTGTGTTGTCTCTAATATCTTTGCATTTTTGTGTCAGTGTCGATGACTATCCCACCCTTGAACGAAGTGCTCCTGGACGCTGCACTCTGTCAGATGGGAGTAGATTATGATGAAGAGGTGATAAACCCTGCTCAAGCGGCTATTATGTTGGATCAGCATCCCGAAAGAATGATTCAAATTCGGGAACAACATCACGGGTTCCTTAAACGGATGATGGAACGTGGCGTTCTGAAATCTGCCACTTCTGAAAAAGTGACCTTCTTAAAGCCTGAGTTCCTGAAGCCACGGTGCTGAAGGTTAAAGAATACTGGTTCTTTACAGCCAGGGGTGTGCATATGACCGTCAGGCAGCTTGAACGTCAATGGCCTTTGTTAACCTTCTGTCGTCTTGCTTCTAAAAGGAGAATGTCCTGGGACATTACTCCATCTCAAGGAGGAGCGGTGGCAGGCGTCATCAGAATTGATTCTTCTTCTGATCAGAGGGATACTCTGACCGCCTCGCGAGCTGGTACCTCTCACACCTGGCGGACTCTTAGTCCTGGGAGTATTTATAGCGATGTTCCCGTCAATACTTTTGCCTTGGGTGCCTCGACTTTTGCTCGTCGCATGTTGTTGATGGAACAATCATACCCCAAGGGAGAATTTCGGGTAGAGGGTTGGTGCCATTATGTCTCAAAATGGGACAAACTGACACACTGGATCCTGTCGTGATTTCAGACTGAGCTCGAAGAGATTGGGCTGACCACTGCGATCCGTGCCACTCAGGCAGGTGTAGAGATTAATAGGCAGATGTTCCTTGCGCTTTTGGAGATGTTTGATACCCATACCGGGACCTTCTTCACTCCAGTGGGGGAGCTAGGGCTCGCGCTTCATGAGATGTACGAGGTATCAAAACTCCCCTGGGGATCGGAACCTTACGAGGAATACTTTCCGACCAATGAAGAATTCCAGGTCTTGGGAGACAAAGCTGATGAGATGATGGCTGTCTTCAAAGAAGTAGCGAGTCATCACTACTATATGCAGAAGAAGGATAGGGGCGGGACGCAGCCTCATGTGACTGCTTGGAGAGATCACATCTTTAGGCAGGACAAGGAGGATCCTTCCCATTTTTCTACTCCACCGGCACTTTCTCGCAACGAGGTGCTTTCTGAAATGAGCAGGTTGGACGAGAAGAATCCCTTGGAGAACGAGGACCAACAGTCGGATGAACGCTCCTATAGCTGTTTTTGGCATCTCACCTATCGGATGTCGCCAAAAGCAGTATTAATCGCGTATCTTATGATTTGGCTCCGGGACCGCGTCTTTTCAGGCGGGTCTGGCTCTGTAGAGAGGGTGACTTGGAACTTAATTCTGCCGGCCGTGAAGTTGGCCTTCGGCCATCCTTTAGCTTTACTCCCCGCAATGGTGTGTAACCTGTTGCGGGGTCTTCGAGAGTTTGCGGGAGATGTCGTTCATGAGCGGGGCAAAAACAACAACTTCCCGCGTGCCGAACTGCTGTTTCATTATTTGATGGGGTGGTTAATTTTACACCATCCTAATGTGATGAGCCCGGGTTCGGAGGAAGACCACAGGTCCGGAGATGCGTTCCTCCGGCGTTTCCACCGGAGGAATTGGTCGCACACCGGTGTTCCCGTTTGCAGGAAAGTTTTATCCTATCTTCAGGGATGGAAGATCGCCAAAGTTGGTCCTGTCTTCTCCGATTTTGAGGCCAACGAAGATCTGGTGGACTCGGGTGAGGATGCCACCACTCTGTCTCCATGGGAATTCCGCTGGCTGCAAAGTATCCAGCCGTCCCATTTGGTATATCGGAACAGGAACCAGTGTTATCTGGAACCGTATCTGCCGAGCCGCTTTGCGAGGCAATTCGGGTACGCCCAATTGATGTTGGATAATCCCAGTATTACCTTGGGGTACGCTGGAAGTTTGCTGGATGGTGCACGAGCTTGGTATTACTATAATGCCGGATGTACTGGAGCCCGCTTTACGCTCCCTGTCCAGAATCCGCGGCCGCCGATTCTCTACTCAGCCGCCAGATTTTACTGTGCTATGGCTGCTCCGCCCACCGGATATGATAGGGAGACCAGTTTTATTGCAGGCACCCATTTAGCGGCGGGTGCAGACACTTTGGCGAAGGCTCGGTCGTACCGTCCGCCCGAGTCGGGTCGAGGCGCCCCCGCCGTATCTACCGGGGGTCAGGCAAAATCCTCGATTGATCAAACGAAAAGGGGTGCAGATACAAAAGTCGACTCTCCTGTATCGAAAAAGCAGAAGAGGGCGTCGTCACCGACGGTGTCCTCGGACTCCGCATCTGCAGAGGTAAGATGTCCTGTAAGGTTTGATTTCAGGTTCAGCTTCTTATGTAATCATGCTTCTCCCTTTTTGTGTAGGAGCCGCTGATAAGAAAGCCTCGCACTCCAAAATTTGGTGGGAGCAGGCCAAAGGAGATGGCGGGCTCGTCTGACATGCGTATTCCGCCTACTATGATATCTCCCATGGAGGAGAATACCGAGGATGTTGCTGTAGAGATTCCAGCATCTCCGGATTATGTCAGACGGGAAGCTGAGGATGCAGTAGCTTCCGAGGAGGTGAAGGCCACAGCGTCGGCCTTGGATGACGTTGCCGCAAACCCGCAAGAGTCTGTTGTGGGGGCAACAGATATGGTTGAGATAGTGGAGAGGGTTGATTCCCCTCCTTATCATGATGAGGGGAGGTCGGCTGAATCATTGTCGAGTCCTACCCCGGCTTCAACCGTGGTAGTTGAGGCGGCTACCGATCAGGAGGTAGCGACAGATTCTGTCCCTGTGGAGGGACTTGGTGACGAGACCCGTCTGCCGGTGACGACCACTGAGGCGGATCAAAAGACAAATGATAATCTTCCTATTCTTGAAAGGGAGGTACCAGCTGTTGATATGACGTTGGGGGTAGAAGAGGTGGCCGTTGACGTCGGTGGTTCCTCCGGGCTTGAGAAGGGCGAGGGTGTAGAACCCTCTGTTGCCCCTCCTACTTGGGGTACTATTTCGACGCATGTGCGGGCTTCTTTTGTTCCTTCGGCTCCTCGGGCTAGCAGTCCAGCCCCTGTTGATGAAGAGCCCATTGATGCCGAGGTTCAAGCCTCGCAGGTTGAGGTTGGCGGATCTTCTTCAGGTCCGCAAACTATAGTAGCTCCTCCAACTCCTGCTATGACGCCGTAGGTCCTGGCGGATGCAGACGAATATGTGAAATTCCTCGTCGAAGGGGTATACAAATTGCTGCAGAAAGGTGTATCTGCTGTGATGGATGCCAATGGGAGATTTGCAACGGCAAGAACTTTGGCAATGCCCTGTATCGAGCTGATCCGCATTCACCAAGGCCACGACCATATGGCCAAAATTCTGGAGGCTTCGGTGATCGAGCTGGACGATCGGCTCGCGGAACTTCAGCGCATCCAGCGAAATGACCTCTCCGTCCTGATAGATGCGGAGAAGGGGAAGCTGATTACCGAGATCGAGTCTTCATACCAGGCCACTGTGGGCATTTGGGAGCACGAGGTGACTGAGACTGAGGCTGTGGTAGAGCAGTTGTCTCAGTCCATGAAGACGACGGTGGAAACTCGAGCTGTATTGGATGCTAATATTGCGGAGATCGACACCCAGATGCGCCGCCTTGAGGACCAACGGGCCCGACTCCAGTTAGACGCCGAGCGTGTCCGAACTTAACACGCAGCATTCCAGAAGGAAGAAGCGACTTTTACTCAGCGGACTCTTGCCTTGGCGCAGCAGCGACAACAGCTTGATGCGAAGCATGAGAGCGATACTTCCGCTGGGGCTGTTGAATTGATGTGTCAAGAAGCTGAGCGACGAGTCCTGGCGACTGTGGAGGCCCGTACAGCCGACCTAAGGCTTCGAGTCAGGGATCTCTCAGCCCATCCTGGGGAGGTTCAGGGACTGTAGTTTTTCCCCTTTTTTATGCTCTTTTGCAACCCTTTGCTGAAGGATAATGTAGCCTTTTGTACTCTCTATTTCAGAAAATAAAGAAGCACGCAACTTTTTGTGATGTGTTCATTTTTTGTTATTATGAACTTGATGATTTGTGTGGACCTATTATCTTTTGCGCACCTTAGTTTTTAGGCACAGATAACAAGTTTGAAGGAACCAACATGTTTGCTCAGAGGTGATGTGGACAAGGCAATCATTGGGTTCAAATGATAGAATCATCCTACTCAGAGGTGTGATGAACGTGGTAGGAATGATCCTGGGGGATACGCTGAACAACTCAGAGGTGATGTGGACGTGGAAGTTCGGCGATCAATGTACGACAACACAGGGGTTATTTGTACGAGATGTTTACTCAGAGGAAATGTGGACGTGGTAAACATGAAGGATAGCATAGGCTTACGAAGTGTAAGATTCCGCTTTGTAGGGTATAGAGGGACAACTCAGAGGTGATGTGGACGTGGTTGTCTTTCTACTGAAGAAAGCCATGGAACAGCTGGGTTCCAGAAGCGGATGAGTTTGTGGAAGGAGATTGTTTGTGAGTCCCGATGATCGGGCCCTCAGATCCCCTTTGGGGAAGTACATATCTGGAGGATGTCAAGAATAGTACTTCTTTAGGAACTTGTCGTTGATGGGCATCATGAACAAGTCCCCATTGGGTTTGGCGAGGCGGTAAGCACCGTTGGAGTATACCGTCTCTATGATGAAAGGTCCTTCCCACTTGGGCTCGAACTTTCCTGGTGTCTTGTGAGTTAACACCATTGGCCTTCTGACTGCTAAAACCAGGTCGCCAACTTGGAAAGTCCTCTGTTTGACCTTCTTGTTGAAATCCTGTGATATACGGGCTTGGTAAAGTTCGATGCGTTGTTGAGCTAGGAGACGCTTCTCATCGAGTGCCTCCAGTTCCCGCAGACGACGACGTTGATTGTCTTCTTCTGTGAGTTTGTTTGTTATTGCCACACGGAGTGAGGGTATCTGGATCTCGAGAGGCAGTACCGCTTCGCTTCCGTAGACCAGAAAGAATGGTGTGTTGCCTGTTGGGGTCTGTACCGTTGTGCGGTAGGCCCAAAGGCATTTGCCAAGCTTTTCGTCCCAGTCACGTTTATTGGATGACACGACCTTTTTGAACAGCCTGACGATGGTTTTGTTGAAGGCCTCTGCTAACCCGTTTGCTGCTGGATTATAGGCGGTGGAGGCCACATTTTGAATGCGATTCTTGTCACAGAACCTGCTAAAAATATGGCTGATAAACTGAGGACCGTTGTCATGAATGATCCGCCGGGGTACTCCGAAACGGTAAATGACATGGTGTTTGATAAAGCTGACCACCCTGGAGCTCTTTACTTCCGCCAGTGGGACTGCTTCTGCCCATTTGGAGAAGTAATCGATGATGGCCAGGATGAAGCGGTGTCCTCTTGATGAAGGAGGGGTGATAGGTCCCACAATATCCATGCCCCAGGCTTCGAAGGGCCAGGAGACGACTGTAAGATGTAGTGGTTCAGACGGTGTATGTATGAAGTCAACATGGAGTTGGCATGCGTGACACTTCTTAGCATATTCAACAGCGTCGGCGGCCATGGTTGGCCAGTAGTAGCCCATATGTCGCAGTCGATCCTGCAACTTAGGACCACGTTGATGAGCTCCGCAAGTTCCGTCATGAGCTTCTTGAAGAGCTTCGGCTGCTTCTTCGTTGGACAGGCATCGAAGGAGGAGCCCATCGAAGGAGCGTCGGTACAGCATTTTAGTAGCTGTATCGTAGTAGAATCGAAGAGAGCGTCTCCTGACTGAGACGGCTTCCTTCGGGTCTTCTGAAAGAATTTCGTAGACAGCGAAGTCGATGAACGGGAACCTCCAGTCTCGGACATTAACCCCAGTGTTCGTCGGCATGGCGTGGGCCACTTGCAAGCACAGGTTGTTTCTGGGACAAATCAAGTCTCGGCCTGTTACCGTGACATAGTGTTGAGTCCCAAAGGGCGCTGCCAATGAGGCTGCGAGGCCAGCCAGAGCGTCAGCCTCCAAGTTTTGCAGACGAGGCACGTGTTCGATGAAGAACCCGGTGAAGGGTGAAATGATGTTCAATGCAACTTCATGGTAAGGGATCAGATCTTCATGGCGAACCTCGTACTGCCCTCGAATCTGGTTCACGACGAGTTTTGAGTCACCGTAGGCTTCCAGATGGTCCATCCCCAGCTGTTGTGCGAGTTGGAGTCCCATGACGAGTGCGTTGTACTCGGCAACATTGTTGGAGCACGGCTTCAAAAGGGAGTAAGCACGCTGGATGACCAGCTGATCGGGGGAGACTAAGACTACCCCCACTCCTGCGATGATTTGGCCTTTGGGGCCTGTTCTCGAAGCGCCATCGAAGAACATCCGCCAAACGGAGCTTCCTTCGGTGACGTTGGATTCTTGGACCTCATCCGGGATGTCTTCATAGAGTTTTGAGGATTCTGGGATGGGGTGTGCAGCTAAAAAGTCAGCCAGAGCTTGACCTTTAACAGCTTTTTGTGGGACAAACACCATATTATATGGTGTTAGCAAAATCGCCCATGTGGCTAGCCGGGAGTTTAATGATCCTGGCTTCGTCATGAGGACTCTGAGTGGATTGACTCGGGAAATGACATGAATTGTCTGGCCCGAGACATAATGACGAGTCTTCTGGATGGCAAACACCAAGGCCAAGCACTCCTTTTCAACGGGGTTGTACCGGTGTTCGGCCCCGATGAGCGTTCGACTGAGGTAGTAGATTGCTTGCTCATAGCCTGTATCGCTGTTTTGAGCCAGCAGAGCGCCAAGGGAATGATCCATGGCACGAACGTAGAGAAGAAATGGTTTGCCCGTGACAGGTGCCACCAGGACTGGTGGGCTCGTCAAGTAGGCTTTGATGTCGTCGAAAGCCTTTTGGCACTCCTCTGTCCAGACAAAAGAAACTCCCTTTTTCATGAGCTGAGTAAAGGGTTGACATTTACCGGAGAGGTTTGCTATGAACCTCCGGATGTATGCCAGACGTCCCTGTAAGCCCCGAAGTTCTCGAAGATTCTTTGGAGGGTCCATGTTGAGGATGGCTTTGGTTTTCTTGGGATCAACATGAATGCCTTTCGCCGTGATGACAAAGCCCAAGAATTTGCCGCTAGAAACCCCCAGGAAGGATTTAGCGGGGTTCATTTTGAGTTGATGTGCCCGTATGAGATCGAAGACTGTCTTCAAATCCTGTAGGTGATCTCCTTTGAGGCGGCTCTTGACTGCGATGTCGTCAACATAGCATTCGACTGTTTTGCGAAGATGTTGACGGAAGATGGTGCTCATAGCTCGTTGGTATGTTGCACCGGCATTTTTCAAGCCGAAGGGCATTACTGTGTAGCAGAAAACACCCTTTGGAGTCCTGAATGACATGTGTTTTACGTCATCGGGGAACATCTTGATTTGATTGTAGCCTAAATACCCATCCATGAAGGACATACGTTCAAAGCCACATGTGTTGTCGATTATCACATCGGTGATCGGAAGCGGGAATTCGTCCTTCGGGCAAGCAAAATTGAGGTCCCTGAAGTCGATACAGACTCGTATCCTCCCGTTCTTCTTGGTGACAGGTACGACGTTGGCTACCCAATCTGGGTGTTGTTCCTCACGGATGAAGCCGCTAGTCAAGAGTTTGTCCACCTCCTGATCGATGGCATTCATGATGTCCGGACGGAAACGTCGCTGTTGTTGTTTGATAGGTTTGGCATCAGGTAAGATGTTCAACCTATGCATTGCGATCTGTGGATCGAGTCCTGGCATGTCTTCGTAGCTCCAGGCAAAGACGTCGATATACTCTTTAGCAAGCTGGATTAAAGCCTCTCGGTCTTCTTCTTCTAGGCTTTTGCTGACGAAGATGGGTTTGGAAGAAGATCCGTCCCCAAGGTCGATCTGCTCGGCTTCGTCTTCGATGGGAGGTTCACGTAACTCAAAACGAGACTCCCATTGCTCTCCTAGGCGTTGAGCCCAGGGTTCTTCTTCGAAGGATTCCGACGTTTGGTCTTCGCCTTCACCTTTTTGAGGTTGTGCTGACGTCATGTTAGCTGACAGCACTTTTCTGAAGACTGATCCGATACTGGTATCAGAATCCCAAGTCGACGCTTCGGACGAGTGGGAATATTCTACGTCTTCTGCGTCTGAACTCTCTGGAGTTGATGGCGGCGTGACATAGCCTATCCCCCGTCGAGTTTTGTTGTAGTAGTCTTGCGGCCTCCCTTTGGGTGTTGAAAGCTGGAGAGGGAGAGGTCGACCCTTGCCGTAGTTTAGGCCTTTGTTGCTTTTCAGGTCGTAGCCCATCTTCTGGATGATGTGCTTTGCCGTATCCGTATACCGATAGACTTGTACTCTGTAGGTATCAGGTTCAGGCTCGGGTGGCGGGAGGTCTTGATGACGCTCGACTTTGCCAAAAATGACGGATCCTTCGTCTCGGCTTCGTGGAGGGTTTATGAAACAGACTCCTTGAGACGGGACTACTCGGTTTACATTATGGACGGTCGTTATTTGTGTTTGCAACGATCGTAGAGCGTGATCTAATGTATACATGGCATTCCAATGTGGAAGACAAGAATAATTGAAAGACACTCTATTATTAATGAAGTACGAGATTTTATTCCGCGGGATTATATTGTCTAAGGAGGGTGCATCTACATCAGCAGAGATATATTCGCCAAGCTCCTCATCTGTAAGCACTGGGGTCGGATCAGGAGAATCCACCACAGCTTTGACTTTAGGGTCTGAGAGGACGATGTGAGCCCTTTCTGGCATCTTGGATGACTGCGGGGGCTTGCCCTTAAGACGCACATTCAAAGGTGCCTCAACTGCGCCTCCTGTGAGTGGTGCCTTCCCCTGTAATTTCACCACCAGGAGAGCCGATGTTTGAGACGGCTTTCCCTTGAGGCGTATCTTCAGGGGAGCCTCAGGAGTCGGTGCTTTCCCTGATAGCTTGATGCTCATTGGAGGCACCTTCTGGGGTGGTTTGCCCTTCAGTCGGATCTTTAGTGGGGCATCTAGATTCATCTTCGGCTCCGTATCCGGCTCAGTTGCCGTCTCTGCCTCATCATCAGCATTGTTGGCTTCCTCCTCGTCAAGTGGCTTGTACAAGTCAGAATCGGTGAAGTAAGCCTCAATCCCTTTGAAAGGATCGATGTCTGCGAACTCTGTCCGGATGACGCCGTTGGTAGATACATATTTCATGCATTGGTGGAGCGTGGAAGGCACCACCATGTATTCATGTAGCCATGGTCGGCCAAGTAGGATGTTGTAGTTGACCTCGGCATCCACCACATAACAAGTCACCTCAGTTTTGAGGTTGCCGATGTGACACTTCAGTCGGATTTTGCCCAGTGGCTCGCTTTTGCTAGCGTTGAAGCCACTGATGGTTGTGTTGGAGGGCGCCAGCCGGTACATTGGGATCCCCAGTTTTGATAGCAGCTCCTTCGGGATAATGCTGAGGGAAGACCCCGGATCGATCTGAATCCGGCTCACCTTGACTGAACCGATGTACCATGTGTAATACAGCGGTCGGTTATGTCGGTGGTGCTTGAGCAGCATGTCTTGTTGGGTGAAAGTTATGTTTGGGATAACTTCCTCTGCACAATGACAGTGCGCACAAGTAGTTGGGAGGTCTTCAGGCTGCTTGACCTGACTGAGAAAGGATTCAGCATCCTTCAGAGCTTCGCAGAGAGCTTCTCGGGAGTCTTTGGAAAGACGCAGGAGCTCAAACAAAGATAAGCGCGCAGGAGTACTGGCCAGTTGTGCCAGTATGTCAAAGTTGTGGGGCTTGGCTAGCCCCGAAGCATTCTCCTTCCGTAGAGGTCTGTCGAAACGAGCCTCCACCTGCTTCTGCTTATTGGCTGCTGAGGGTTTAGACGGGCCCTCCTCAGGGATTGTGCCAGGAGGCACCACCTCGGCGGCAGCTTCGCCGGGCTGAGCGTTCTGTTGTGCACGCGTCTGCACTGGAAGTGCCTCTTCCGTTGAAGAAGAGACCGTGCGGCAAGACTTGATCTTCCTGCCTTTTGATTTGGAGGTAGAGCGTACCTCCGGTTGAGTTACTTCGGAGACGAGGTCGGGGTGAACCCAGAGGACCTCTCCTCGAGATGTGGTGAGTGGGATGAGTCCACTCACATTGTCACGGGTAGGTGGCAAGTTCACCACCTCCATTATCGCCTTAGGGATGGGGACGACGCCATCTTGTGTGGTGGTCGACGGCAAGGTGCCGAACTGAAGTGACACCACATTGGCTGACACCGTCTTCTCTTCATAGTCGACAGAAATTACATCGGCATTGATCATGCGCTGGATGTAATTCTTGAGGACGTAGCAGTCCTTGGTCGGGTGTCCGACAAACCGATGGTAGTGACAGTACCTCGGGTTGTCCACTTTCCCGACTTCATCGGGCCGCTTTGGGTCCGGAAGTTTGATTTTGTCACCCTGTTTCAGTATTTCGAAGAGTTGCAGGGTGTCTTCATCATTGAATGAATACACCTCCTTAGGTCTCGGTGCCGGTGGAGGCTTCTGAGAAGGTGCAGATGCGCCCTTTGAGGCATTAACAGTCAATGCATGTTTCCCCTTTGCTTCTTGCCCGGAGTTGTTGGCTGCTGACCTTTTCCCCTTATCATCAAAGGCGGGGAAGCTGACACCCAGAAGACGTGCATTGGCCGCCTTCTTTTCTGCGGCTTCAGCTTCGATGATCAGGGAGCTCCAGTCGGGAGGGGGAGTAGAGTTGAGCCAGAGCTTCACTGCGGACAGCATGTTCATGCTGCAAGAGGAGAGGAGCGCATGTTCTGGCATGCCTGGAGGTAGCCTGAAGCAGGCTTGTCGGAAGCGTTCGATGAACACCCGAACCGCTTCTTTCTCCTTCTGGCGTATCTCTATGAGAGATGCCATCGTCATGTCCTTTCCGCCGTCGTAGAAGCGATCGAGGAAGAGGCGCATCAAGTCGTCGAAGGACGATATAGAATTGTCGGGGAGGCTGCAGTACCAGTCATACGCCACCCCTTTTAGGGCCCCAACAAAGATGCTGGTGAGGAGCGCGTCCTCCTTTGGAAGATGCCCCGTTTGTGACTGGAAATATGTCAGGTATCGACGCGGAGAGTCCTTCCTATCGTATGGTGTGAGTGTTTGTGGTTTATATTTTGGAGGATAAACCACCTTGTTCCACTCGAGCGGATAAGGCTGGGGAATGCCCATCTTCTGGCGCTCCTCTTGCCTGTTTTTGGACTCGAAGCGCTCCCGCAGGTCCTTGATCATTTCGACCACATCCTCCGTGGAGCTAGGAGTCGGGAAAGGTGGCACTATCTAGAGCGAAGCGTTTGAGGGTTCCGATGTCCGAGGTGCTTCTGTGTCGGAGGGTGCCCGTTGAAGGGGTACACTCGACTCCCCATTAACTCTTGGGTCGGGACCGGTTGAAGGTGTTCTGGTCAAGGCCGACCGAATATCGAACACTGCTTGAGTCAGTGCTTGCATAGAGGCAGAGAGGGTTTTGAGTCCTCCCTCTAATGAGTCTATGCGCTGAACAATGTCCTGCGGTGGCGCATCAGACTCGGCATCATCCCCAGCCATGTATACTGTCCTGACACGGCCAGGAGTGGATGGATTGGTTGAGGCTTCGCTCTCGGCCTCACTTTCATGTGGGGGAGTCACCTCTCCTTGGCCACCCCCAGCCACATTCTGGAGGTCATTCTCGACGGGCGCATCTGCTAGGGCCTGATTGTCCTCAGCTCCGTCTTGAAGGGCCTCTTCGTCTCTATCCCCAGCTGTGTCCTGGGGGGCATCCTCGTTTCGAGGTGCTTCTGGGAGGCTGACTTCGCCTCGAGGATGAAGATCCGCCGCAGCTGTGCTTTGGACATCTTCGTCTTCGGAAGGAAGCTCAACAAGGGTCTGACTACCCCCAGCTTCCTCCAAGAACTTCTTCTTCGACCGAGTGCCTTCGAACACCCCAGAGGTCGAGACTGCTGCCTTGGTTCTCCTTGATTGGCTTTTGGACGAGGAATTGCCGATCGCCTTCCGGAGAGATGAGGAGTTGGAGACCACATTGCATGAAGCAACTCTTGGCTCCTCTTCTGTTGACACCTTCTTCCCAAGGTGATGTCGGAGGGGTGTCGATCACTGCAGTCGCTGGAAGACTGACTGCCTTGGTGGTACTGTCGTCTTGCCACAGCAGTTGATAGTGACCACCGCACAAGTATGCCCCGTGGGAGGCTCATCGTGCTTGTTGGTCGACTCTCCTGACCGGCGCTTGTGAGTGATCATATTACGCAGGTCGTTGGAGGAGAGTGCTACCTTCACACCCCCTTCAGGAGCATGGTAAGGCCAAACGCCGGGGCGGACAGGTGAGTGCTGCGCCCCCTGATCTAATACCAAGCAGGCATCATGATCAGTAGTGGGGGAACAACAACATTTGAAGTGACTTGAACGGACCTCAAACGCACAACCAGAGGAGGCGCGGGAGTTCAAGACCACTGAATTTGCCGCACTCGACTTGGTTATGCACGCAGTAGATGCGCCCAAGTGAGATAAGGACTTTGAAGATCGACTCGTCTTTGGTACCGAAGCACCTGAGTCGACCTTGTACAGCTCGCCATCGGCAGCACGCGTGACTGTGAGTACGTGCCTCTGGCCTGCTGCTGGCATAGCACGCTCGTGGCGCATGGCCCGTGCCGCTTTGGATTTCTTTGTACTAGCCCGCTAGGGTGCATAGTACTCAGCATCCAAATTCTCCTCGCCATTACAGCGAGTGAGTCTGTCAAAGACAGAGACTTTTTGTGGCGCATCAGAGGTGATGCGCGGGGCTTTGGCTGCGCCCCTGCTCCGTCGACGCATCTTCCTCGCCTGAAAGGGAGATGGTTGGGGAACGTGGTCAGCCGTACGTTTCCCCGAGAGATGTGCTGCATCAGCGGGCGCACCTTGGTTGCTGAGAACGTCAGCAGAAAGGGAGGGCTGGATTGGCGCATCCCCTTCAGTGGTGGTGCCCGAGGCGTCGACCTTGCGCACCCAGACACGACGGGTCTTCTTCGGCTTCGACAGCCGCTTCGAAGGACTCGTGCTTCCTTCAGAAATGAACTCCTCGTACGCCTGTTGATTAAGGCGCACAACCAGCATCTTGTGGGTGGAGCCCACCTTCACGTCGTCGGCCTGTGACACAACTTTCTCGGAAGAGGAGAAAGAAGTCCCCAGCAGAGTCGCCAGCTTGTTTGCCATTAAAATCGTTTGATTGTAAATCTTAATACAAACAGAACAGTATTACAATATAGGACTTAGATGTAGTCCTAGGAGTACACTTTTATTTAATCTGGGTCCTAAGTGCCAATGGAGCGAGTGGTAGTGCGTTGACTCCGTTGACGGGCTGACGACGGTTATCGGTTCTCTGAAGGTGTAGATTGATCTGGGTGCTGGAGCTGGCTGAGAGGAGGAAGATGTTGAGTGTCTGTATCTGCCTCTCTGATAATCTCTGTCTGGATTGTTCGTATGTATGTCTCCGTGTGTGTCAGAAGGAAATGGTCCCTCTATTTATAGCTGGGCAGGTTGGCTGCTCATGCGCGCATATGTAGGATACGCCGGTACGTGGGGACGCCACGTGGAGATTGCTGATGGAGGCGCATGGATGATGCGCCCTACTCGCGGGGTTGATTTCTTCGTACTGCTGTTGTGAGCCGGCACGTAGCAGAGGAGAAGATCTTTCTGTTGCTGAGATCTTGGATGAGTTGAGTCAAAGAACACGTGTCATCGACCCATGGCTCGGAGATCTCTGATTTGGTGGGGGGATGATTTGGTGGGATGCGCCTTGGATTGGGCGCATGATGAGATTTTGGCTCGTGACCTTTAGGAGTCACGAGCCGTTCTGGGCGCATGGCTTTTGAGGCGCATGCGAGCGACTTTCCTTCTGTCTTTCGGGATCAGAGATCAGTCTGGGGCGCATGGCTTTTGAGGCGCATGCAAAGCTTCAACTGGAGACTCTTCTTCTGTCTTTAGGGATCAGTGAAGGGTCTAAGGCGCATGGCTTTCGAGGCGCATGCAGGTTTGGGCGCATGGCCGCGGAGGCGCATACGGGTGGTCGAGTGGCCACATGGCAGTAGCCGTCGGGATAGAGTCATGATGACGCTGACGTTGTGGATGCTTCGTTTTCTGCAAAAGCTGTCAACCGTTCAGGCTTGGGGAGGCGTGATGCCAACTCTGTCAGTTCAGCATTTAATGTTGGTGACATTCGATGGACAGCTGAGTGGGCGCGTCGGTTGACGTTCCACTAGACGTATGGGAACGTATGGGGGCGCATCCCCTGTGATGCGCTCGATACAGGGCGCATCTGTTTGATGTTTGAAGAGGTGTGATGCGCTGTCCAATCGGCGCATCCGACACGTCTTTGATGATGCGGCTGTTTCGCTTCTCGAGTGCTTTTAATAGCCGTTTGGCTGAAGTCGAGGCGTCTGGTTCATCCATTTAATGTGAGTTTATTGCACGAAATTCGGAGAGCCATCCACTTGGCGCATGGATTTGATCTGCCCGGCCTATAAATAGTGGCATGGAGAGAAGGTTGGCCTCTCATTCCCTCACGTCTTTCCAATATGAACTCGGGTTCTCGGGTGCATTCTGTTGACGAAGTGCTCCCGAGGGTGAAGATGAGACGCCATGTCGTCGTTAATGCTCTTGAAGGTGACTGTTACATCCAAAAGACGGGGTCGAGGGCTTCCGAGGCAGGCGAAAGGTGCCTGTTGCATCCAAAGATGGGGATGCTCGGGCCTTGTCTCCGTTGTTCCGGAAGAGCCGTAGATCGGAATGGCGGTGCTAGGCTCTCTCTTCCTTCAAAGTGGGTGTTGCCCACTCTGATTGTGTTGAAAGCTGTCTTTCGCCGTAATTTCGATCACGGTCTTCCTTGGTCTTTGGAGGCCCTTTCGAAGCCTCTCCTGGCCAAAGATTTGCGGTGCTCTTCTCTTCCTTGGTTCCAGCCAGAGGGTTAAATGCTTTGTGTATCGAAGCATTTATCAGGTGAGCCAGGCTGGAAGAGCGGCACACTCCTGCTCGGCCAGGTGAGCCTGGTTGGAAGAGTGGCACATAACTGGGCTGCTGAAGGGATGGTGGGATGCGCCTGGTTGGAGGCGCATGGTATCTACTGCGCTTAACTGGCAGCGCATGGTGACTGCTGCGCCTATCTGGAGGCGCATGGTGACTGCTGCGCCTATCTGAAGGCGCATGGTGGCCGCTGGCTGTAGACTTAGGATCTTTCCTTTGTAGAAATTCTCCTTTGTACAATATTTTCCAGACATGTAATAGACTTTTATATATATAAAATAAAAAGTCCTTCTTCAGATGTCTATGGCTATTGATCTTGCTGTGGAGTGTCCTGTTCCTGGTGCCTGTAGTGTCTGGCGCATGGTCTTTCTGGTTGTAAAATTCCATGCTTCTACACTCCGGCCCTATCCACAATCCTCTGGGAGGTATACTCATGCCTCCTAGCTGCTCTCAAGACTGCATCAAAAGTCTGATGCTCAAACTGCTCAACTGCCAATAGAATCTCTAGGTGAACCCCCTGCTGGAATCGCTGGGCTCGATCATACTCGGTTGCCACCAAGGTGGGAGCAAACCGACTGAGTCTGGAAAACTCGGCCGCATATCCGTCGACCGTCCTGCCTTCTTGTTTCAGATTTGTGAACCTCGTCTGTAGATCGTACCGAGCTACAGCATCAAAATACTTGGTCTGGAATCTCTCCCGGAATACTGCCCAAGCAATGGGGGCTGCTAATCCAACGGCCTGCGCTGCCCACCAGCTGCGGGCAAGATCTAACAACTGCAGGCGCACAACGGCCACATTCTCGTTCTCTGGAGTCCTGGCTGCTTCTAGAATCACCTCTGTGTCCTGAAGCCAAACATCTGCCGCGATAGCATCTTCACTACCGTCAAAGAAGGGAGGGTTCAAGCGCTTGAAGCTGTTGGCCGCGCTGTTACCCTGATGACCGCCTCTGGTCAAAGCATCCGCCACTGCCTGGTGCAAGGCATCTCCACGCCGGTCTTGGAAAGTTATCAAGGTCCTGACGAGTCCTACCAAAGTGCCGTCATTATGTTCTACAGGTTGAACTGGCTGGACTGGTGGCTCTCCGCCAGAAGGCACGACTCTGGAGGCTACTCCGGAATGCTGGGCTTGATCTCCAGGTTGCTGCTGGTCCGCGGGAGGTGCTCTGCCTTGCTGATCGGCCGGGTCAGGTACTATGCCGCTGAAGAAGACGACATAGGAAACAATAAGGAAGGACCAGGACAGAGCAACGATACAAGCATATGATCAGGACAAAATCCAGGGATTCAGAAGATACGAGCAGAGATCAAGGACGAATACTGACTGAGACATCTATTCGGTAAACCCTCACATATCTTGATTTACAAGACCTGCATGGTCCACCACTTAAACCATGTCACGCCCCAGAACCAGAATACTGGAGAGCGGGGGCAGACATGGCCAGCTACGTATATTGAAATGGATTCCATCTCGCTGTACGGTCACGGCTGTCTAGGATACATGAGGGTTTATCTACAGCCAACAGTCTCTTAAGGTCATGAACAAGCCTAGTGTCTCAATCATAAGCAAGTAAGTAAGAGTCACAAGATGTATGATCATTAAATATACAATAATAAGGCGTCCCAAATATTACATATTCAGCTGATCATGAAGCTAGTCGTTACAAAATGTTAGGACTAGCAAGAGTTTAGTCATACATGATCAACCCTAGGATTTGTCAATCATGTTACAGCCCGTAGGCAGACAGTAAGTAAGTGCAATCGAGCTAAACAGGTGCTCGTCGGCTAAACGCCTCAAAATAATATTTTTACAATAGAGCGGGAGAGCCAAAAATAACCCACTCGTTGCCAGGGTTCCGTCTAGTGGCCACCATCTGGCTGGGAAGTCGGTAGATCCTCTGGAGTTGCTCCGAAATCTGGCCACACAAAACCAGCTGGGTCAGACCCCAGAAAGAGCAAGTGCCACAAAGGAGGCTTCACTTAAGAACTAAAACCAGCAATCAGCACAGGAATATAAATATAAATAAAATAGGGACTGGAATAAAAGGAAACATACCAGGATGATATACGACGAGATAACCATGGAACTATTCAGATAGCCAGGTTACAACCCGTAAACCAAACAAGGACCGAGGTTGTAACCCTTCGTCTGAACGGAGCTTGGTTTCTCACCATTTATCGGTAGAATAAATACAAGCATTCAGGTCGTGCAGCAATCTGGAACAGGATCATGGAAAGACTAGACTGGTTAGACTACATCCAATCATTTCACGGCCAAACAAGAACTACGGCTTGATACTTTAACTAACTAGGGTTATCACAGGCCTAGTTACTAGCAAGATGCAGTGAGATCATTCCACAGCCACAAGCCCTGCAGACCATCCAGGTCACCCAGGTCGAGAGATTAGGGTTGAATTCAGGTGGGTACATCGTCCAGGAAATGCATGTACCCTTAAGCAGTTTGAAGGGTGCAATACATGACAGTGTGCTGGAAATGTGCCCTACTCGACGGCAGGCTACAGATCCCAAGCGCGCCCAGGTAACGGGATTGCCTGTAGCTGGGAGATCTCTTCATGACTACTGTATTAATCTAGTTATTAACCTTAGTCCATTTCAGTAGGTACTCCTGACCGTGGTACTCAGGAGTCCCCTCCTAGACATGATACAAGACAGGACTGGATTAATTATACAAGCACAATCGCCCACGGTGTCCAGGATTAATTATACAGGTCATGTCATGTCAGGTAGCCATAGCAACAGCTATTCGAGATAATCATGTCAGGTTTATCATGTCAAGTATACTTGTCAGGAGTGTGCCACGACGGGCCACTATCAGGTCATGTCAGGTCATTATGTCTGGAGTGCACCACTACGGGTCACTATCGTGTCATGCTCAATTATCAATTCCAAACATATCAAGTAAATTCGTGATTATCAAGTTCAGGACAAAAGACGTAAGGATATAAAATGGACGTTAAATATCTAATAAAATATCAATATACAAGGCTACAGAAGATCCAGGGTAATCAGGCTACTCTCAGGCCAGGCTACGCTCAGGCTAGCGTACGCTCAGGTCTGCGTACGCTCGAGCTAGCGTACGCCTTGCTCGCTTAAGCTAGCGTACCAAGGCACGCGTACGCTCAAGCTAGCGTACCAAAGGGTCCATACACTTCCAATGGGAAGCGTACGCAAGGGTCAGCGTACACAAGGGCACGCTCAAGCTACAGGTCAGCGTACACTCAAACTAGCGTACGCTCAAGACTGCGTACGCTCAAGCTAGCGTACGCTCAAGACTGCGTACGCTCAAGCTAGCGTACACTCAAGACTGCGTACGCTCAAGCTAGCGTACGCTCAAGACACGCTGCCAACAGGCAGCGTATCAAGGTTAGCGTACGCACGCTAAAGAGCAGCGTATGGCTCAGTAGCGTAAGCTAAAAAGCTAGCTCACTGTTCACTGTCTTCTCCAAATGGCAAGAACAGCAAGAACTCTAAAGTTGAATCTAAGCTTCAATTGTCCATATCTTGGTCAAAACAAGTCCGAATCCAACTTTCCAAAGGTCAAAATTGGGTAGAATGAAATGCTCTACAACATGGAACCATCAAAACTTGAAAACAAAGAAGTTTAATAGATCAAAACTACCAAAATCTGAAAGTAACAAAACTCTAGATCTATAAGAAATAAAGCCTCAAAATGGAAAATGATAAGTTCTAATGTGGTTTAGAATCATGAGGAGAAGCTAATGAAACCATCAAAAGGAGTTCTCTTGTGGAAGCAAGTTGCACTTGCCTATGGTGTTCTTGGTTGGTGGAGAAGAGTAATGGTGGGGGAAGGAGAAGTAAATGAGAATTATGGAGGAGAAAGAAGGTTGGTGGGGATAATAAAGAGGGGGGGTTATGGTGGAAATGAAGGAGAAGCATAGGCTAAGGTGTTCCACCCTTGGCACATGATGAACCAAGCAGTGGGCCGGCCGAACCAAGCCAACCCAAACCGAGAGTTAAACCAAGCCGAGAGCCAAACCAAGGAGATATGCAAATACAAGATAAAATACGTATACGTATTCCAAATACGTAATACAAACAACAGGCATTATACGTTGCTCTGAAATAGGAAGGACAGAAAGATATGGAAGAATTATCGAGAGCAATGTGAAACTCCCAAAGCGGTAGAGGGTATCCAATGATGTAGACAGAAAGAAAAGGAGTTTATGAACCACTGCCTTATTTGCAAAATTGGGCTACTCTAATTGTCACGACCCGCTACCCAAATTGTTGGGCCGGGCCGAGTCATGTCCAGCCTGCGTTTGGGATAAAATGCAGTAAGCTGTTCTAGAGATAACAAGATAAAACTAAATGTGCTAACAGTTCTATAAGTGAATAAAAGTCATAAATGCTCCAAACACAAAAGTCGTCTCATAATAGTAAAATGTCCAAGGTACAAGTCTGAAATGTAAAACTGGATACATGTCCAGTTACAAAACACGTAGTCTAATACATGACTACACTAAGTATCCCAAGTGACTACGCAAACAAGACGAGTTTTTCTGCAGGTACATCCTCGTAAAGCAAAGCCGGGTCCTCGACAGTATCTCCATAATATGAGTCGCAGAGTAACTCCTCCTCAGTAAGAATACCTACAACGTTATCCTGTCAGGACGGAAGCAAGTACTGATTCTAGCAAACTAAATATACTAAGCATGAACAAGAATGTAATAAACTGGAATCATGGCATATCATGGTTTAATTGGTTTTTAGAAATGACAACATATAGTTTAAAAGTTTAAAACTGTAGCATGTACGTGAATCGGTCAATAGGTGAATAGGATGTACAGCGGCACATATCAAGTTTTTCTGGCATGTACATACGTGCACGAACGGCATCGGTGTATATCCATACACAAACGCGGGATCAGAACATACAGCAAGGTCACATATAGAATGTCACCGAGCACGGTAAATACATACGGAGAAGGGGGTCATGTTCACGTACAATACTAACAGTTTTTCCTTAACCCGTTATTTAAACATGTGAGAGATATGAGATACTGTCTAAACATGGTAGAGACTAAAAGTAATACAACATGTAAAGTTCTAACTTGCTACCCCAAGGATCATTATTTAACATGGTTGGTAAATCGCAGTTTATTGTTATAGCAGTATGTAAAGTTCGTAGAAAGTACTTGCCTCTAGCAAAGCAAAGCAAAACAAGCTGCGATAAAAGTGCTATAGATGTCTGGTAACTCGTCACTGTAGAAATAAATACATAAACTTAGTTTTTTTTACACTAAGCTAAAATGCTAAGACACTAATTGGTGAAACACGACTTGTGACTGGGCACCTAGACAAAATGGTGACTTTAGCATAGGAGACCAATGTGGGGTGACACACTACTATAACTAACTTTCTAGGGTCTTTACACTAGTGAGGGGTGAGGTTCAACACGGCTAAAACTCAAAATAACACAAAAAGTTACAAGTCGTAATTATTCAATAAATAAATCAAATGAACATTGTTTTCCAACAATTTTTGAGATAGACAAAAAAAGTTTAATTTTACATAAAACAAAGTACCAAAATGATCCTTGTTAATTATAGAAATTTATTATAATTTTTCTGGAATTTATTAACCAGTACAAGTATTTTATAAAAATCAGTTTTCCTAAGTACACAGAAAATGAGTTCTGGTTTCATATGCCAAAACTGTGGCAAAACTATAAATTAAATACTGTAAAAATTATACTAAATTAGCTAAATTAACATAGTATCTAAATACTATTTTTTCAGAATTTTAACAGCAGTTAAAGTATTTTTAGAAATTCAAAAAAAGCATTGCACACAATTGAAATTAAATAATTAATTATCTGCGTATTTTGTCCATGTATATAATTTGAACCAAAGTTCAAATACAGGACCCAAGGCCATGAATCAAGTCCAATATGACTTGTACAGGTCTTGAATGTGTGAAAAACATATTTGGGCCCAAAAACTCATGCTAGGCTTGGACACCAAATGGTTACAGTAATTTAAATATACAAAAATACAAAGACATAAAAATACATGATAAATACTAATATTTTAATAAGACAAAATTATACATAATGGATATATACATACATATGTTAAAAATATATATATATATATAAGAAAATACTTAACTATAAAAATATATATATATATACAAATATTGTATACATATCTATAATAGTATATATATAATAATATATATACACATGAAAATGTATACATATATGTACATAAATACAAATATATATATATAAATTTACTAAATATTAAATATATATATATAAAATACTGCATATATACAGTATAAACATATATATATGCAAATACATATATATGCAAATACATATATATATATAAATATATATATAAATAATATAACAAAAGAAAAGAAAAATAAAAAGAAAAAGAAACAAAAAAAACAGACAGAGGGCTCGAACTCGGCCCTCTGTTTGAAGGGTGAAATCTTAGAGCCCCACCCGCTGGCCAGTGGGCCTGAGCGGGCTTGCTGTTAGGATGGGGCTTGGGTTAAAAATAAAGAGTTTATTTAGTTAATGGTTTTTTTAACCCGTTAAAGAAACAAACCCGACCCGTTATGCTATACTGTGTCCTGACAGTTAGGGACACGGCTAATGAAACACGACACAGAGTCTTGTATCTACACTCAGCACGACACGCACGAATTGATTCGGCCGTGTCCAAGCTTACCCATAGATTGCCCGTGTCCTGGCGAGTCATCCACGTGAATTCGAGACACAAATACGACACAGAGATAGCACTGACACGTACGTGTCCGAAGTCGGGTTGTTGTCGGGGTGGCGACTGGGCGGAGGAGACGTCGTGGTCGGGGCGCTCGGGTGGCGCTGCGGTCGTCTCGTCGAGGCGAACCGAATGGCGGTGGTTAGGGGCGGTGGCGACTGCTGTGGAGTTGGCGGTAGGGTGTCGTCGGAACTAGGGTTCAGGCGAGTGAAAAGTGGAGGAGACGGTGGTCGTGGGCGGTCGTGGTGGTCTTTTAGGGTTAGGGTTTGGTCTGGAGAAGAGGGGGGTTTTATAGGCTGGTTAGGGCGGTCCTAGGTCGGTCGGGCGGCCGGAAATGGCGGGGACAGGCCGCGCTGGCGGTCGTCGGTCAGTCGTCGAGGGTGGGTAGGGAAATTTATAGTGGGGTCCCTAGATTTTAGGTTTATTACAAATAGGTCCCTAATGCTACTGAATGCAAATAGTAATTTGCATTCCATATTAAAAACATTTAACTAATTACAAAATGACACTGTAACAATTCAATAAATTACAAAACCATATTAAATAATTCTAAAAATTACAAAATGATACTAAAACATTTTAGAAAATTACAAATTGATATTTTTGTATTTAAAACTCATTTAAAAATTATTTAAAAATTCTAGAAAAATTCCTAAAAATTCTAATAATTATTTTAAGGCTAAATATGACATTTAAAAATTAATTAATACTAATTAAATAAATTTTGAAAAATAGGGGCTTACAAGTCTTTCCTCCTTGAAAAATTTTGTCCTCGAAATTCACAAGGATTGAAGACCCTACAATATTCTAACATAGCAAGCAATGCAACAAAATGACTAAGGCTGCGATCGAAACTAACCTCTAAGGTATCAAGCGGGAACGGGTGGTTCCCTCGCAGCGGTTGGATCGAACAAATAAGGGTATCTCTCCCTCATGTCCGACTCCCTCTCCCAAGTAGATTCACCCGGAGAGTGACGGCTCCAAGCTACTCGTGCTAAGGGTATAACCTTGTTCCTCAGAAACTGTAAGGCTCGGTCCGACCTCCAACTCTGAATGATCTAGCACATGGCTGGGGTCCGGAACATATCTCCTCAGTTGAGATACGTGAAAGACATCGTGAACTCCTGCTACGTTGGGTGGAAGTGCAACCCTGTAAGCTACCTCTCCAATCCTGCCAAGTATCTCGAACGGCCCGATGTATCTGGGGCTCAGCTTCCCTCCTCGTCCGAATTGGATCGTCCCTCTAGTAGGTGATATCTTCACTAGCACCATATCACCGTCTGCGAACTCCATCGGTCTGTGACTAGCATCAGCCCAGTATTTCTGCCTGTCCTGGGCTACTCTGAGCCTGTCTCTGATCATCCCGACCTTCTCTGCTGCATCCGTGATCATCTCTAGCCCAAGCATAACTCTGTCTCCAACATCATCCCAAAAGAGCGGTGTGTGGCATCGTCGTCCATAAAGTGCCTCGAAAGGAGACATACCGATACTGGCTTGGTAGCTGTTGTTGTATGAAAACTCTACCAAGTACAGATGGCTCTTCCATGATCCTCCGAAGTCCAGCACGCAGGTCCTCAGCATATCCTCCAGTGTCTGTATCGTCCTCTCGGACTTCCCGTCTGTCTGCGGGTGGTACGCCGTACTGAACTTGAGCCTACTGTCCAACTCCTCCTGCAAGCTCCTCCAGTAGTGGGATATGAATCTGCTGTCTCTGTCCGACACGATGCTCACTGGCACTCTATGTAGGCGAACTATCTGTTCCATGTATAGCTTCGCCAACTTCCCGGTGGAAAGCTCCACCTTGAAGGGTATGAAGTGCGCACACTTCGTCAGCCTGTCCACGATGACCCAAATGGCATCCTTTCCTCCTTGGGAACGAGGAAGCCCTGAGACGAAGTCCATCGTAATATGTTTTCACTTCCACTCGGGAATGGGTAATGGCTGTAACAAACCAGCTGGCCTCTGGCGCTCCGCCTTGACCTGCTGGCAAACTAGGCATCTCGAGATGAAACGTGATACATCCCTCTTCATTCCGTGCCACCAAAGATGTTCCCGCAAGTCACGGTACATCTTGTTAGCACCAGGGTGAAAAGAATATCTCGATCGATGCGCCTCCTGCAAGACTGCCTCTACCAGCTCTCCCTTCGGCACGCATAGTCGGCTGCCATGCCTCAAAGATCCATCCTCTGCTATAGTGAAGTCATCCAACAATCCAGCTAAAGTCTGGGCTCGAAGTCTGCGAAGGCTCTTATCTGTAGACTGTGCCTCCCGGATCTGCTCCATCAAACCTGACTGAATGTCAAGCGCCAGCATCTGTATCACTGATGCTGGCCGAACTAGCTCGATACCGAGCTTCTCCAGATCCTCCCGCAAATGCTGATCTATCATCAGATACCATGTGTCACGACCCGCACCCTAGAGTAAGGGCACGAGAAGTGGGTACGTCCAGCCTACGTTGCAGTGTCGGCGGTAGAACGCTGTCCTAGGTCACAACATCTAACAATATATAATACCAGGCAGTTTATACTCCCCGAATGGGGGTGACATAGCAAAAGTATACTCAATCACAGCTAAGGAAGAAAGTACGATATGATATAGAACTCAAAAGTGAAGTACAGATAATCAGAAGAGTCTAGTGTCTAAGATAACATCTCAGAAAATATTCCAAGTACAAGTCTCAACTACAGAATACAAAAGAATATATACATCTCAAAACAACAACTGAAAGCCAAAAACAATGCTAAAAAGAAAGATAAAGCCTAGCTGACTAGCCTAGACTATGGGAGTAACATCCTGAACTGCAGCTGGGTCCTCCAGAGGAGCCAGGTCGCAGGTGTCGTCTAAGCCTGCTCCGTAATAGGTGGTGTAAAGGGCCTCATCCTCATCCTCTGTAATATTTTCAACAGGTCCAGTCAGGACAGGAGCGAGCACAGTACATCTCATGCAGTTCATATCATGGCAGGAAATATAAAGCAGGCAATAGAATAAAATACATGAAACGCTGTAAGAAGATGTACATGAAACAGGAGAGATATTTGATAACTGGAAATATATACATGATAAGTAAGAACTGTAAGTGACTAGTGATTTAGAGTACGAGATGGCATGTAATTGGCTTAGGTTGAACATGATGTACATGAGTGAACATGTGGGACATCAGCCAATAAGGCTGATGTGTACATGATAAACATGAAAAGTAACAGAGTGAACATGATGGGTAAATCACATGACCATTTATACTCACCCCTACCCACAATTAATACACAAGGATCTAGTCCCGTTACGTTACGTACATGATGTTTTGGTTATATAGGAAACACATGAGGAAACATGAGCGTACATGGAAGAACATGAGAGTACATGAACGTACATGTAAGAACATGAGAGAACATGAGTGTACATGAATAACGCAGAAGCGAGGAATACATGATGTACATGAAACACATGTCATAAAGTATCCGATGCTCCCGCTAAGGGGGATAACATCCCAAGAAGAGATCCGTATAGTACTAATCCGTGATGATAACGTGACAGCATCAAGTAAAAGTAATCTAGAGCGAGAATATAAATCATGACAAGTATGAAACGATCAGAGAATGTACTCGCCTGTATCTGAATGTCCAATATGAAAAGTACTGCCCGAGGAGTGGTATCTGGCTCCTAATCAGAGCAACACAAGTCACAACAAGTCCAGAATAGTAAAATGAAGTCCTACTATGCATTCTACATGATTCTAAGTCAATCTAGGCCAAAGTCAACTCTTGGTCAACTTTGGTCAACCCTAGAAGTCAAACTAGGTCCACCAAGTCTAATTCAGTCTAAGCTAGGCTAACTAGGTCTAACAAGACCATACTAGTCTAAACAAGGCTAAACTAGCCTATGCTAGCATACCAAGTCCCTACAACCTATATAACACAAGTCAAACCAACTTCCCACAACTTATATAACATTTAAGCTAAACACAGAAAAACATATATATACACTCATACCATGCCATCGGATGCCTGCTCAGCGCATCCGCCACCATATTTGCCTTCCCGGGGTGATACTGTAAATCGATGTCGAAGTCTTTCATCAACTCCAACTATCGTCTTTGCCTCATATTCAGCTCTCTTTGCGTGAACACATACTTCAAGCTTTTTTGGTCAGTAAAGATTTTCACATGCTCTCCGTATAAGTAATATTTTTATAACTTGAGTGCAAAGATCACCGCAGCTAACTCTAGGTCGTGGGTAGGATAATTCCGCTCATGAGTCCGCAATTGCCTAGATGCATAAGCAATCACTTTCCCATGCTGCTGTAGGACACATCCTAGCCCCTTCCCTGAAGCATCGCTGTAAATGGTGAAACCTCCAGAACCTGAAGGTAAAATCAGAACTGGAGCGGTCGTCAGCCTCCTCTTCAGCTCCTCAAACGCTGCCTGGCAGTCCTCTGACCAAATATACTCTGCGTCCTTCCGCGTCAGCTTCGTCATGGGTTCAACTATCCTAGCAAAGTCCTGGACGAACTTTCTATAATAGCCTGCTAAACCAGAAAGCTCATGATCTCTGAAACTGACGTCGGAGCCTTCCATGTCTCAACTGCAGCAATCTTCCTGGGATCCACCGAGATTCCATCTCCAGTGACCACATGGCCGAAAAACTTCACTCGGTCTAAAAAGAACTCGCACTTCGGCAATTTGGCAAACAATCTCTCCTGCCTCAGAATCCCCAAAACTATCCGCAAGTGCTCTGTATGCTCCTCTGGCGTCTTCGAGTATATCAGGATGTCGTCGATAAACACTATGACGAACTTATCCAGATACTGGTGAAATGTCTTATTCATCAAATTCATAAAGACAGCTGGCACATTTGTGAGACCCAATGGCATCACCAGAAACTCGTACTGCCCGTACTTCGTATTGAACGCCGTCTTCTGGATGTCTGCTGCCCTGACCTTCACCTGGTGGTACCCGGATCTCAAGTCTATCCTGGAAAATACTTTCGCCCCACTCAACTGGTCGAATAAATCATCTATCCTGGGCAGAGGATATTTGTTCTTGATGGTGATGGCATTCAAGATCCGGTAGTCAATACACAACCGGACTGTACCATCCTTCTTAGGCACAAAGAGCACTGGCGCTCCCTATGGAGAAGCACTGGATCGAATGAAACCCTTTTTCAACAGGTCATCAATCTGCTCTTTCATCTCTACGGCCTCCTTGGGATTCACTCTATAGCAAGCCCGAGATACTGGTGATGAACCCGGCACTAAATCTATGGTGAACTCCACATCTCTGTCAGGCGGAAGCCCTGGAAGATCCTCTGGGAATACATCCATAAACTTCCTAACGATAGGGTGTGGCGGTGCTACGTCCCCAACTATCGCACAACAGTTCGGCTCTAGGCTGATCTCCGGCCCTGTCCTCCTGACACTGAATGGTGCTGTGCCTGGGGGACTGAACAAAATACTACCCTCATGACAATCTATAGATGCATGGGCATAGCTAAGCCAGTCCATCCCCAATATGATATCATAACCGGGGAGTGGCATCACAAAGAATCGTCCCCTGAACTCTCTCCCAGCTATAAAAATAGAATATCTATAGATAGCTCTAATAGGTACTGGTCCTCCTTCTGTCATCACTCTACTAATCTCCGCAGTAGGTGTAGCTACTAGATGGTGTTTATGCATAAACTCTAATGATAGAAAGCTATGAGATGTACCAGAATTAAACAAGCATAGAGCTAGAAAAGTATGCAAATAAACATGACCTGTGATGAAGTCAACTAAGTAATCTAGCTCCGAAACCTGCTCCGGCTCCGGCTCGAGAGCTAGACTATAAACCTTCCCTGAGGTCCCTTCTGCTGCTGCAGATGCTGCCCAAACCTCTGCTACTGAGTCGGAAGCGGCCCTCTAGTCTTTGCTACTGGGCACTCTCGAAGCTGATGGGTGGCAGACCCACAAGCCAAACACTGACCCAATCTCTTCCTACAGACGAAAGAGTCATGGCCCACCCTCTTACAGAAAGTATACAAGGTTCCCTTCTGCTGCTGCCGGGGTCCCGGGGCTCTAACTGGCGGGGTCTGATGATGTAGTGTAGGGGGACGGTATGTCTGCTGGTGCGGCGTCGGTGCTCTCTGCTGGAAAGTCTGACGCTTGGACGGTCCCTCGAGGTGTACAGAAGCCGGCCTCTTGCTAGACAGAAGACGCTCTTCGATGCTCCGGGCCAACTCTAGGCTCTGGTAGTAGTCAGTCGTACCATTCGCCACTATAAGAATGCCGATGTCTGGAACTAGACCATGGCAAAACCTACGGGTCATCTCCTCTGGATCTACAACCAGACTAGGAGCGAAATGGCTCAGGCGACTAAACTCTGCCGCATACTCGTCAACAGAACGGTTCCCCTGCTGGATGTTTTGGAATCGTAGCCCCATGGCTACTCTAGCACTGGTCGAGAAGAATTTCTTCTTGAACTGGGTCTTGAACTGATCCCAAGTGGCTCTCCCTCTCGCAAACAACGGCTCATTCCGGAACCAGACTCCTGCCAAGTCTATCAGCAGAAATCCCGCTGCCTCGACCTGGAGGTCACCCGGCATCCTAACTCCAAGGAGCTTCCTCTCCACCGAGTCTAGCCAGTCATCTGCTACTACTATGCCCTCGGTCCCTGAGAACTCCTTGGGATTCAGACCCATGAAGTTCTTGATCGTCCCCGCTCTCTGCCGTGGCTCTACAGGTGGTGGGACCACGGTACATTCCTCAGAACGCTCCATGCTCTGGCAGAGTTGGGTAGTCTGCTCCTGATGGGTTGTTAGGAACCCCTGGATCATAGTGAGCAGTTGGTTCCCGTCGAGTGTGACGGAAGCCTGGGTAGGTATAGTGATAGGGGGTGGTGGAAGTATTGGGTTCTGCTGGACATGTGATGTGGAAGGTGGTGGAGGCATCTGGGTTTGTGGATCTGTGGAGTGGAGGAAAGAGGTAGGTGGAGGTGGGGGTGTATCAGTCAACTGGTCAGCTGACTGGATATGGAGTGTGTCATTCTCAGGTGTAACAGACTGGGATGAACGAGTAAGCACCATCTAATTACAATAAAAAGGACTTATAAGGACTTGTTTAAAGTAAGCAGTCATAGGCAAAAAAATCTAATTATAATAGCAAGCATGTGATGTATTTCCTATGTTGCAATCCTAGCATTCCTCTAGGTGTTCTAAGCGTCATTCCTAATGTTGTCTAATTACCTTAAGTTCCTAATTGCAGGCATGCTTGGTACAATAACGTAACCAAACAATTTAGTCTCGACCTGCATGGGCCACCACTAAAAACATGTCACAACCCGCTACCCAAATTGTTGGGCCGAGCCGAGTTATGTCATGTCCTGCCTGCGTTTGGGATAAAACGCAGTAAGCTGTTCTAGAGATAACAAGATAAGACTAAATGTGCTAACAGTTCTATAAGTGAATAAAAGTCATAAATGCTCCAAACACAAAAGTCGTCTCATAATAGTAAAATGTCCAAGGTACAAGTCTGAAATATAAAACTGGATACATGTCCAGTTACAAAACACGTAGTCTAATACATGACTACACTAAGTATCCCAAGTGACTACGCAAACTAGGCGAGTTTTCCCGCAGGTACATCCTCGTAAAGCAAAGCCGAGTCCTCGACAGTATCTCCATAATATGAGTCGCAGAGTAACTCCTCCTCAGTAAGAATACCTACAACGTTATCCTGTCAGGACGGAAGCAAGTACTGATTCTAGCAAACTAAATATACTAAGCATGAACAAGAATATAATAAATTGGAATCATGGCATATCATGGTTTAATTGGTTTTTAGAAATGACAACATATAGTTTAAAAGTTTAAAACTGTAGCATGTACGTGAATCGGTCAATAGGTGAATAGGATGTACAGCGGCACATATCAAGTTTTTCTGGCATGCACATACGTGCACGAACGGCATCGGTGTATATCCATACACAAATGCGGGATCAGAACATACGGCAAGGTCACATATAGAATGTCACCGAGCGCGGTAAATACATACGAAGAAGGGGGTTATGTTCACGTACAATACTAACAGTTTTTCCTTAACCCGTTATTTAAACATGTGAGAGATATGAGATACTATCTAAACATGGTAGAGACTAAAAGTAATACAACATGTAAAGTTCTAACTTGCTACCCCAAGGATCAGCATTTAGCATGGTTGGTAAATCACAGTTTATTGTTATAGCAGTATGTAAAGTTCGTAGAAAGTACTTGCCTCTAGCAAAGCAATGCAAAACAAGCTGCGATAAAAGTGCTATAGATGTCTGGTAACTCGTCACTGTAGAAATAAATACATAAACTTAGTTTTTTTACACTAAACTAAAATGCTAAGACACTAATTGGTGAAACACGACTTGTGACTGGGCACCTAGCCAAATGGTGACTTTAGCATAGGAGACCAATGTGGGGTGACACACTACTATAACTAACTTTCTAGGGTCTTTACACTAGTGAGGGGTGAGGTTCAACACGGCTAAAACTCAAAATAACACAAAAAGTTACAAGTCATAATTATTCAATAAATAAATCAAATGAACATTATTTTCCAATAATTTTTGAGATAGACAAAAAAAGCTTAATTTTACATAAAACAAAGTACCAAAATGATCCTTGTTAATTATAGAAATTTATTATAATTTTTCTAGAATTTATTAACCAGTACAAGTATTTTATAAAAATCAGTTTTCCTAAGTACACAGAAAATGAGTTCTGTTTTCATATGCCAAAACTGTGGCAAAACTATAAATTAAATACTGTAAAAATTATACTAAATTAGCTAAATTAACATAGTATTTAAATACTATTTTTCCAGAATTTTAACAGCAGTTAAAGTATTTTTAGAAATTCAAAAACAGCATTGCACACAATTAAAATTAAATAATTAATTATCTGCGTATTTTGTCCATGTATATAATTTGAACCAAAGTTCAAATACAGGACCCAAGGCCATGAATCAAGTCCAATATGACTTGTACAGGTCTTGAATGTGTGAAAAACACATTTGGGCCCAAAAACCCATGCTAGACTTGGACACCAAATGGTTGCAGTAATTTAAATATACAAAAATACAAAGACATAAAAATACATGATAAATACTAATATTTTAATAAGGCAAAATTATACATAATGGATATATACATACATATGTTAAAAATACATATATATATATATATATAAGAAAATACTTAACTATATATATATATATATATATATATATATATATATATATATATATATATATATATATATATATAATATATTTTATATATATATATATATATATATATATATATATATATATTATATATATACAATAATTGTATACATATCTATAATAGTATATATATAATAATATATATACACATGAAAATATATACATATATGTACATAAATACAAATATATATATAAAATTTACTAAATATTAAATATATATATATATATATATATTAATATATATATATATATATATATATATATATATATAATATATAAAATACTGCATATATCAGTATATACATATATATATATATATATACAAATACATATAAATATATATCTATTTATATATTATATATATATATATATATATATATATATATATATATATATTTTATAATGTATTATATATATATATATAGTATACTGTATATATATATATATATATAAAATATATATATATATATATATATAATAAAAAAAAATATATATATATATATATATATAAAAATATATTATATATATTTTATATATATATCTATATATATATATATATATATATATATATATATATATATATAATATAACAAAAGAAAAGAAAAAGAAAAAGAAACAAAAAAAACAGACAGAGGGCTCGAACTCGGCCCTCTGTTTAAAGGGTGAAATCTTAGAGCCCCACCGGCTAGCCAGTGGGCCTGAGCGGGCTTGCTGTTAGGGTGGGACTTGGGTTAAAAATAAGAGTTCATTTAGTTAATGGTTTTTTTAACCCGTTAAAGAAACAATCCCGACCCGTTATGCTATACCGTGTCCTGACAGTTAGGGACACGGCTAATGAAATACGACACAGAGTCTTGTGTCTACACTCAGCACGACACGCACGAATTGATTCGGCCGTGTCCAAGCTCACCCATAGATTGCCCGTGTCCTGGCGAGTCATCCACGTGAATTCGAGACACAAATACGACACAGAGATAGCACTGACATGTACGTCTCCGAAGTCGGGTTGCTGTCGGGGTGGCGACTGGGCGGAGGAGACGTCGTGGTCGGGGCGCTCGGGTGGCGCTGCGGTCGTCTCGTCGAGGCGAATCGAATGGCGGTAGTTGGGGGCGGTGGCGACTGCTGTGGAGTTGGCGGTGGGGTGTCGTCGGAACTAGGGTTCAGGCGAGTGAAAAGTGAAGGAGACGATGGTCGTGGGTGGTCGAGGTGGTATTTTAGGGTTAGGGTTTGGTCTGGGGAAGAGGGGAGGGTTTTATAGGCTGGTTAGGGCGGTCCTAGGTCGGTCGGGCGGCCGAAAATGGCGGGGGCAGGCCGCGCTGGCGGTCGTCGGTCAGTCGTCGGGGGTGGGTAGGGAAATTTACAGTGGGGTCCCTAGATTTTAGGTTTATTACAAATAGGTCCTTAATGCTACTGAATGCAAATAGTAATTTGCATTCCATATTAAAAACATTTAACTAATTACAAAATGACACTGTAACAATTCATTAAATTACAAAACCATATTAAAACAATTCTAAAAATTACAAAATGATATTAAAACATTTTAGAAAATTGCAAATTGATATTTTTGTATTTAAAAATCATTTAAAAATTCTAAAAAAATTTCTAAAAATCCTAATAATTATTTTAAGGCTAAATATGACATTAAAAAAATTAATTAATACTAATTAAATAAATTTTGAAAAACAGGGGCTTACACTAGTCTAGTCACTTGCTAAATCGAAGGTCTCTTCGTTTCCTAGAGGGGTTGCAATCCATGTAATACATAATTTCGTTCTTAAAATTTTATCTGAACAAGATTTCATAATGGAACGGAATTTGAGAAATCAAGATGTGACCTTTCCCATGTTTATTTAAACACACGAGCAAGGGATATAACTGTAATACAAGATCGGATCGCAATTTCCAGGTAGTTGAAAATAAGGGTTACGAATGACTTCATATCCTAAGAGGTGGAGACTACATAATAGGTATGGGGACCCATTTCAAATAGTTCGGTTTTATAGTCCAAAATATGGTGGTATGCATGGATGGGTTTTACTGGGTCTTAATGGGTTCTCTAATTGGACATCAATCGTTGGTTGGATGAACCTTGGATTTCAATCTATATTGGCTGGACAAGATTCCTATGATAAAACTATGTCTACTAGGTTAGGATAACCTAGAATAGGATTCCTTCCAAGTGATTGAGCTAGTTGCTAGTCGGGTTGGTTAGCTAGGTCCATAAGCCTGAAATGTGCCTTCAGTAACTTTTGTGATTAAGTAGCACATAAGGCCTCAATTGGGTGGCACACTAGTGGCATGTGCGTAGTGGACTTCGAGTAGATCACTACCACATATTGGGTCGAGAGAATTAAGTCGGGGTTGAGGCTCTAATGGAAGTCGAGAGACATACCGGTATTATGGTAAGGGTCATAGCTTGTCCTTTTACCTAAAAGTCGTACCATAAAAATAGGGTACAAGGGGACGAGTTTGAGTGGGACATGACATACCTAGATGAAGGTGGACTCGTCTAGATCTTGTATATGGAATTTGTTGGAAGATAACAACTGGTCTTGTGCTCTGAATATTAATGGCACGGCTAGGGACACAAAATAATCTAAAAGAAAAGTAGGAGTCCAAGGGCACTAATCATCATTCTAATGGAAGTTATTCCGATCAATCAGTAATCTTCATATATCCCAAAAAATTTAGAAGGCTTACAGTCTACCCACCTTAGAAGCTAGGCTATGGTTTTAGGAATAATGGGGTTAGAAGGATTCCAAAGTCCGGATATTGTACCTCGATTCTTGTTAATGAAGGATGAGGCAAGGCGTAACGGGGTACGATAGATATAAGTCAAGTCAAGGATCATTCCTCAATAAATGGAAAACGAGTGCGTGTGCAATGACACATGGTCGATAAAATAGAAATGACCTACTCGTCCACAGTATACATGAGTTGTCGACGGGGTGACCAACTCTAAGGTACATCATATGAAAAGATTCCTAACAATTGGGTCATGAATTTCTATGTGTGTCAAACCTGCCAGACTATTGTCACAAGGGCTCTTGTTAAAGCAAGCTTCAACAAATAATTAGAGGCTCACAATAATTGGTCTTTTGTGAATAGGTAGTCTCCTAGGTTGGCATTTGGTCAAGGGAAAGATCCTAATCATTCTCGGACTCCAAGGACCAGAAGATCATGATAGTAGGTGTCACGACCCGCTCCCGAATAATCGGACACGAGTCGGACACGCCCAGCCTTCGTCGTTAGACACGACGAAGTAAGATGTACCAAGCTAGGAAAAACTAACCAGATAATCATGAAAATATAGAATCACAGCATCTAAAAACGTATCCCAGAATGAACACCATAATCCACAAATCTAGATATCATAATGTACGAGTCATCAAGAATGAAATGTACATGAATTCTAAAGACAATATCTAAGAGTAAGCTAACAGTCTAAACCTGAAACCTCAAGCTAAGCCTCATCCTGCTCAGCTAATCCTGGGCTCTGGCCCATAGAGTAGAACAATGTCCTGCAAGCATACCTGCAACATATTCTATTCAGGAGCGGAGCAAAGTACAGTTCTAGGTAATGAACAATAACATCATGGTATGGAAAATAAATGCTGAAAGAACAGGATAAGAACAAGGTATGTAAAGAACATGAAGAACATGAACTACTGCTATAAAGATACATGAAAGATCATGACTATGTAAAGATGCAGGAAAGATCACGACTATAGCTAAAATCAAGATCAGGATCATGGGAACTAATGTAAGAACAAAATCCTGAACATGTGTGTTAAAATTTTGAAATACTTCTATGATATATGACCGGCTTGGGTAAGACCATGAAAGAACATGAAAAGATCCTGAAAGATCATATAAGGTACGGCTTAGGACCCGCGTGCACTGTGCGAGGCCTAAGCTAAAGATCATGAATAAGTATTCGGGTTTGGTCACATATCTAGAGTATTTCCCTACCCCAAGATGCAAGTAAGATCATGAAAGAACAAGTAAGATCATGAAAGAACAAGCCAGAAAAGATCATGAACGTGTCGCAGTGTGTCAGCAATAAAGAACAAGAAAATGCACTGATCAAAACCATAGAATGTACTTGTCTGGCTCCAACAAAGCACAAATAGGCAATAGAGCTAGATATCCTCCTGTAATAGATGATGATGTGTACAAGTTGATTAATAACTGTTATTTCTAAAACAAGTTTATCAAGATTCTATTTCCTGATTTAAACATATTACTTAACCTTCTAGTCAACCTATCCTTCAACCACTACCTCAAAACTAAACACAAGATCCCTAGTTAACATACTAAAATAACTCCTACAATTTATACTTTAAACATTAAATTAAACTTATTCTTAAAAGATAGCTGTATAATTGAGGTAAGTTTAATACAATAAGTATTAACCTAAAGGAAAATATATTCATTCATAGGCATGAACTTGGAATGAAAAACCCATGCATTGTTCCCAGGTTCATTCTGAACTACAGGAAAAATATAGTGAACCCTCAATCTAAATACAAATGATCACTATTGACAATAGTAAAATAAAGAACTCTGGAAATAACTAATGGATTATCCTACCTTAATCCTGCAATTCATTTGAAAAGCATCCTGAAAGTACATCTCAAATTGACCTGAATAACTGGCTTAAGGTCTCAGATTTCCTGAGCTAAAAGTTCAGATTACCTGAGATTTAAGTCAGTTCTCCAAGACTTCAATCTCAGCAATCTAAACCTCAAGTTCAGCCAACTAACAGTGCAAAGAAAAGAGAGCTGGTGAAACTGGATTAGCTCCCAGGTTCACTGGAGTGTATTAAACATTCACTGAGATCAAATGACTGTACTGAGATTGCATTGCAGTCCTACCAGTCTCTTAATGTCACTGAGAAAACAAACTCAGTTTAGATTATTCTGAAATGGAAATTCTCAGGTTAATCTTGTTCTGAATTTCAGGTTCAAAGATTACAACTGTAGGACAGTGAGTCCAACTCCAAGAACTGAGTTCACTCTCAGTAAAGACTGAGTATTACTAGCAGTGAAATGAGTCTACAGGTGGAAAATAAAACCTGTTAAGGTATTGGCATAGAAGCCAATTGCTATAACCAGGTTCCAGATTTCAAATGAACCCAAACTTGACTTGCAAGTGCTCACAGGTTATAACAGCAGTAAAAAGAATCCTAAACTAATCAAAGAGGATGCCATTTCTAGTTTTAAAGTATAATGGACATACAGTCCTAAGCAGGACAACAGTAACTTGTTAAGCCAAAACCAAATTTAAACCTTGGTGTCAACCTACCAGTCCCACAGGAAATCCAGTACTACACAGGAAACTCTAAGACAAGGTTTCTATGTAAACCAAACTCAAAACAACTTGCATCAGTCTGAAATAACAGGGAATGGCTCAGCAGCATTGAAAATGAGTGATGTTCTCACTAAACTGAGATTCCACTCCTGGCATTGAGCCCAACAGAAGTCCAGTTGCATCAAGCCACATAGGAACCATTCCCCCATCATATGTAGGGTAACCCAAGCTTAAGGAATTTATAAAACAACCTCAGATTTCACTAGCTCGAAATCATCATAGGTTGTATGAAGTTTGATCTCAGCCATCCCCAAAATTGATGTTAACCCAACTATATATTCTCAAGGGACTAAGATTGATTCCTCAGTAACCACATCACCAAGTTGTCCCAATGGCTGCTAGGTAGCCACTGAAAAAGTATTCCCAGGCACAGTATCTCATTGGCACATGATTCCATTGAACCAATGTAGAAGTACTAAATGCCCAATGACTAAAATGGCTCAGTTCACAGTCTCAGTTCACCAATTAGACAGTATAGGAAGCCTTGATATATACACATTATTCAAACAGAATATGGCTGAAACCATATCACCCCATCACTACATGTCATGCTCATTCCCAGGAACAACAGGGAATTATTGGTTGCATAACTCAGGTTCCAGATTTGGACCATGTTATTGGAATATAATCCGGATCCATCAAAGATCATGATGTCCAAATTATAATTCCCAGCCCAACAATACTGCAGTACGAAATTAACCCAAAATTACCATACAAGATGCTAAATAACATAGGAAGACAACTTAATTTGCAAGGAGAATTATAGCTACCTGATGGTCCTTGAAAGAGCTGTTGATTCAGAAACAGAACACAACCCCAACGCCCCAAAACAATCGAATTAAACTGTTTAGGCATAACAACAAACACATGAAACACAATATTAATATGGTGTTCTTAGAATGTTAGGGACGTCCAAAGAAATGCAATATTCTCTAAATCACCTAGTTAATCACAGATTCAGTCTTCCAAGCTAATCCAAAGCAATCGATCCATTGATCTAGCACACAAGACTCTAGGAAAAGAAGCCACGGTTGAAATCAAAACTTATTCATAAATCGAGATTCAAAATCACTAGGTTGAATACTCACCACTGTTCTCGTTCTCAATTGAGGAAAGAACGATCGATCGATCACGAATCAATCTTTCCTACAAAATTCGATCAATCCAGAAAAGAATTGAGAGTTTGGAATTACAAAACTAATTGATCAGAAACTTGATTTCTTACTGGAATTAACTTGTCTCAACAGGAGCTCGACTGTTGGGAAGAAGGGTTGCCATGGCTGCCATTGCCATTTCTTCAGATCCAAGGAATCGAATGGGAGAAATAAGTTGAAGAATGAATAGAGGATGGCTTCATCCACAGAGAGGAGGAAGGATTATATAGGTGAATTGCTGCGTAGAAGTTAGGCTAACCAAATTGGCGGGAGAATTGGCTCTGACAGGCGGTTAGAACAGTGGAGAGGAGAGCACATGGCCGCTCTCCTCTGGCCGTTGGAACCAAATTTGAATCGAAGCTCTAGGAGGCTGTGGAAGAATAGAGAAGGAAATTATTCCTGAGTTGGTTTAAAAAAAAGAAAAGGGTTAATGGGCTGCAGGCTTGGCCCATCAATAGTTTAAATGGCAATTAGCCCAAAACAAATATATGATTAATAAGATGTTATTTCACCTATGTAAAAATATAAAAAAAAATATTTCCAATTCATGAATCAATAGAAAAATTTTAATTTCTACAATATTTCAGAAAAGTGGAGTTACAGTAGGTTTAGGGTCGCAGAGAGGACGAGTAACTTAAGGCAAGGTTCTAGTCACGGGCTGGCCGATGGTAGCTACACTTACGTATACAACCATCATGGCCGTAGGAATACTAGGTATCTATCTATCAATTGCGAGCTTTTGTCTTTCCAAATCAGTGAAAGACAAAACCAATAAGGAGTTCAGAGAGGGGTCACTGAGTACAATTACGTGATTCAAGGCAGATATATAATTCAAGATGAATTGACAAAGTAGTCTCGGGTGAGATCCTGGATACCCCTATATCTCAACCCACGTAGGGTAATTAAATGAAGGGCGAACCAATGTATCATGGTTGATCAGACCGTAATACAATGATTCTGATTAGACAATATATTAGCGGGCGTCCCCAATAAACATATGTCTCGAATCAAGCTCGATAAAAGAGTAAGCTTGCAAAAACTAGGCCGTAATAGCAGCATTGGTCAAGATATTCAAAATATAAGTAGGCAAGATTTTTGAAAAGAGATACAAGTAGTCCGAGTTTTGGAAAAATCAAAACCTTACCTAGTATTATTGCCTATACAGTCAATCCTACTATCTTCTATTCATAAGGCCTTGGTCGACTAATGGATTATGGACTCTAGATTCTTTATTCTAGGTAACCTATTAATATCAGTCAACTACCTTGTCAATAGATCACAAGGACCGCGGATAGCTAGGTTAGGAGACATGCTACTCAACTTACAGAACTTCCACTAGTATTGACTTTGGATCTTAGGGTACCTACAGGGCATTTTTCTATCCTCTATGATATCCTAAACTTGTAATCCCGTCTAAAATCATTTTACCGAGAATTGTGCCTCGCCTGTATACTCAGGCTGCGACAGACCCTTGGTTCCGTGATTCAGAGGTGATATGCTACCAGGTACTCTACTCTATATTTGTACAAGGGTATCTAAGATCTAAAAGAGGTCAATCGAGACATAGCTTTAGCAATGTTTCATAGACTATGGTTTCTCGGGATGATTTCAATTCTGTAGGTTGTGCCTCGCCAGTGCGCTGCTGGCTGCATTGAACCCACATCTCCACTCTCCGCTAATTGATGACAGTGCGCTGCTGTCTAACTATTATTAGTTAACTAATACTCCCTTAACTATATCCGTAAAATTCATGAGCTTCTAGAGATCCAAACAAGTTGACTAAGAATAAAGCGTAGGTATTTGTCCTATCAGTCACAACACTTAAATTAAAAGATTTAACATAGAGGAAATAACTAAATACGAAAGAAATACAAACATTCTAGTATCTATTTCATATGCATTTCACTGGTTGAGGAAAATCTCGAATCAATCTACCTCGAGATTTTATATGAATAAAAGAATCAGTAATCATAAATCAATTCCTTACAGCAAAACAGTATTTTAAATAGGCAATTCTAATTTATGACATAAGGTTTATATCTAATAGAGCAAAAGAAATAGAACAGTTTATCAAGATGAAGGCCTAACTAACCAAGCGAATAGTGGATCCACATTGGATCGTAGTGTCATATCAAAGGTATTTGTGTATCTATAGAGACCTGACAAACCATCTAAATTTAACAATTCTGTATCTAATTTGCATGACCAATCAGACCATCTTAACTACCCAATTAGTCAAATTAATAAGGGACCCTTATCCTAGTCATTCTCCTAAATCATTTTAATCCTAGGTTGTGAATGAGCATTTTCTGGTCGCAGGCTCGTAATAGTACGACTAACGTACCATCACGAGTTCGTAATATTTTGCGAAAACAGACCTGCATGGGCTACCACAAAAATTTGTCACGATCCGCACCCGCTTTTCGGATACAAGACGTGTCCAAGCCAGCCTACGCCGCAGAGTCGACGGTAGAACGCTGTCGAGCCCTCAAGAAATAGATGCTCAAAATACAAAATTTGTTGCTCATTCACAATTCTACATTTATTACAACATTTACAAGACTTATAATTAAAGAAAATACAAGATTTTATAATTAATGAAAATGACAACTAGTTCCATTATCTAGGTCGGCCTCAGCATACCCATGTCTTCCCAGTGCTAAGAGTGATCGCGGCTAAACCTAAAAAATGTTGGTTATCCAGTCAGGATTGGAATAAGTACACAAATCGACGGCAATACAAAATACAACAGAATTAACAAGACATGAAAATAGCATATGAGATATGAAAGTTGTAAGAAAACTGATGACATAGCACGATAGAGAAGTAAACAAGGAAAAACTAATAAAAGACATCTATCTAGGTGGTGTGAAATATCTGTTTCGACATGTGAACGACTAGGGGTAAAATTCAGCACACTGCACGTGTCGTGTGCAGCGGCTATCGTTCAAGAATAGACATATTGGGATATTTTTGGGTAGTCCACATGTTTACTAAGATATTTCCCCTCCCGACAACTCCGTGTGACGAGCGTGTCAACAAGCAGCAAGATATATGTATAGACATAAAATAAAAAGACTACTATGAATCGAAAAGCAATCAGAAAGTGCACTTGCCTGAGGTCCTTAGCTGGAGAAACCAATACTATACCATACCACTCAATGAGCCACAATCAGTCAACACATGTAGAAGTCTCCGGATGCTAAAATAAATAGTACCAACGTTCTCAGAATAGTCAAATTAGCTAAGATTGCCTGTCCTTAAGTCCAATTCTGGATACAGAGGCAAAACGATAATTTCGGACAAAAACGATATCCGCCGTTGGACCCGCTTTGCACCGAAAAGTGTGCCAGAGTCAGCGGTCTCTAAAGTCGTCAAACTACATGTCTACGGATCCGGTTTTTCGATACGAACCCAACCGTATGTTCAGAGTTGGATTCCGACGGGCCGTGCACAAAATCGCCCGTTGAGTGGAACCGTGGGGCCCACAAAACGGTGATTTTATCAACGATCTCAGAATCGGACCAAACTTGGCATACAGGACCAGAAAAACGATACGGTCCTGCTGGCGCAAGTTCGGTCTCGATCTGACGAGCGTAAACAAAGTTATGACTGAATTTGCATTGCACGGATACGGGGCGATTCCGACGGATACGCATCAAATTCGTCGCGCACACGCGACCAATTTGAATTCCGTCAAAGCCCACACGACCACGAAGCCGTTACGCACCTTTCGATGCTTTCGGGTCGCGATCACGTTGCCCGGAATGGCGGGACGCACGTCGTGTGGATGGATTTTTTCTATTTTCTATATTTTGAAAACAGATTTTTCTAAAAGTTTGAAACTGAATTAATCACAAAATAACCAATGGAAAATAATACTATGAATGGGGTTGCCATCTCGTATATGTTATCAACAAATCTGTTCAAGCGGTTTTCTAAAACTCACGATATTCTGGTCGCGAATCGACCGCAAACATTGGATGTTGGGACAGTTCTACGTCCTGTTTCGAACAGGTTTTTGGTCGATTTGGAACTCGATTTCTTTTGCACATGGTACGAATCGAAATAAACTATTTGAAGGGATAAATAGTCCTATAGGTTGTCTTTCCAACGCATATTCTGGTTTAGAAAAATACGAAGAGTCGAGGGAGAAAGCTTACGTCGAAGTTGGGCTTGGACTGGCTGTCGTTTCTGTTCGGTTACGCGCCTGTGCACGCGCGGGCTGGTTCCCACGCCTGGCCCGCCGGCCGGCGGTGGCCTTGGGCGGCGCAAGCACGCGGGGAAGGTCGTCAGGGTGGTGTCGGCTTGGTGTTAGGGTTTTTCGATCAATTCGTTTGCGCGTACACCTATATACAGGGAAACGACTGAGCACTCGGTTGAGTTACAGGAGTGTGCTCGGGTCTGGGGTTAGGCCTGGCCCGAGCCTGCCTCTTCTCTTTTTTTTTCTTTTAATTCTTTTCTTATTTCTTTTCTCTTATCTATTCATTTCATATATACTTATGTATGTATATCTACATGTATATATAATTAACTATATATATATATATATATATATATATATATATATATATATATATATATATATATATATATATATATATTATTTTATTTTATTTTTTTTTTTTTTTTTTTTTTTTTTTTTTGACGCATGCGAATAAGTTTTCGTTCAAGAGACCAACAGTCCCATACAACTATCAATTTATAAACTGCCAAAAAAAAAAAAAAAGGGAAAAATTACACGCAGGAAATGAGAGAATAACATTGGCATGCAGCTAGGCTTAGGTTTTCAATAGTTTCAACACATACGAATGATCACTGCACTGCCAGCCTAGCTAAATGCAACACTGCTAGCTAATCCATAGTTTAACAAAATCTATAGCTAGGCCTAGCTATTAGTGATTCTTCTATGAAATGTATATAACCATGGCTCAGCTCATTCAAATTCCTTGAAAACGAAGTACTAGCTAGTAGTGATCGATCAATGGCTCTGGTGGTGGCGATGGGGATGATGGACGTACGAAGGAGAGGGAGACGGAGACGGCGACGGCGAGGGGGACATGGCAGTGTAGTTACGGATGCCGGGGAAGATCGGCGGGAAGGTGCCGGTGGCGTTCGCCGGAGGCGCCGGCGGCGGGCACTGGTAGCACTTGGTGAAGAGGCCGAACGTGTCGATCTGGTGCACGAAGTTGGTCATGCTCGCCCACCCCCCAACCACGAGGACCCAGCCGACGATGAACGCGTTGATCGTGTACGCCCCGATCCACCGCCCCAGGAACCTCGGCGGCGGCTCCACAGCGTTCTCTCGCGCGGAAGCTGATCTGAAGGTGAGCATGTGGGCCAATGCCGGAATGATGTACACCGTGAAGCTGACGAGCAGGGCCCCGACGGCCGAGTTGATCGGCCCGAAGAAGGGGAAGATGATGGCCAGGAACCATATCGGCACGACCACCGGGAGCCTCGCCGCCGCCCTCCTGCAGAGGCTGCGGCAGTCGTGCAGCCCGACGGCCTTCTCCCAGACGAAGTAGAGCGGGGTGCACGCGAACCCGAAGGTGATGAACTGGTGGACCAGCATCAGCACCACCGCCGCGTCGCGGAACGCCGTCCTGGGGAGGAGCGCGAAGGCGTTGGAGTGGTCGAGCAGCCGGTCGCCGAAGGCCCAGTACACGCTCGCGGCCGACGGCAGCGTCAGGGTCATCACGTAGGCCGTGGCCAGCAGGTAGATCGCCTTGAACTCTTGAGGCTTCCACATTGCGTGCATGATCTCAACAGTGACAGCATGGCCACCAAATGTGTAAAGAATGTTGGTTGCGCCAGTAAAGTAGAGAACAAGCTTTGTTGGTCCAGAGTGCTGAACCCCTTCCACCTGGCCATGGAGGAGGGAAGCAATGGTGAGGTACCAAGCAGTGTAGGTGGTCATGACCAGCCCAAGGAAGGACCATATCCTGTAGTTGTGGAAGGAGGGGATGAACACCGTGGTCGCACAGCAAGCCCCAAATATGTACGTCCATGTCCTCTTGTCCAGCTTGTCATTTATGTAGTATATGTTGCTAGCACATGCAATGAGCTGGATGACAGATCCAAAGAGGAGGAAAGTGCAGTTGAATGCCAAGCCCACATTCCTCCAGTGCTTCCCAAGGAGGCCATCCAGCACTTCAAACCACTGGATGACGTGGTGCCGGAAGTCGACCTTCTCCCTCTCCTTCCTGGTCCTGTACTCGAGATAGAGTATGCTGATGAGGTAGGCGGTCCAGCTCCCCAGCAGGCCGTAGAAGACCTGGAACGCTATCCCGCTGGCCATGCCCAGCTGGGAGAAGGAGTAGGGCAGGGTCAGCAGCACCTGGGCGACCTGGTTGGACGCGCAGCTGAACCAGGCGTCGTAGGAGGAGCCGCCGTGCCAGAGGAAGCCGGAGAGCTTGGACCTGGCCGCGCTGGCCTTCGGGTCCCGGCCGTCCCTCTCCATCTCCACGTACCGGCCGGCCACGACCGTCTCCATCACTTTGTCGTCGCTCCCGTTGCCGATGATGGAGGACTCCATGGTTGTGTTTGCTTACTCGGTCTCAAGTAAATGCTTGGCTTGTGTGTATATATATATATATATATATATATATATATATATATATATATATATATATATATATATATATATATATATATATATATATATATATATATATATATATATATTATTTATTTATTTATTTATTTATTTATTTATTTATTTATTTATTTATTTATTCGTATATATATATATATACGCACACATCTATATATATTTATATAGTTACGTATACATTCACATATACAATATTTAATATTTATTTATATATACATATACATATCCTTATAACAATACATATCTATATATATGGATAAATACTCCATAACCAAAATATTAATAATAATTTCTTGTATATAGTTTATAAACATGTACATCTATATATATTTATACGCACATACGCACGTATATATAATATTATATATATATATATATATATACCAATACTCACATATATTCAGTTACATGTATACATACACCCATATGTTTATATATATATATATATATATATATATATATATATATATATATATATATATACACATACACACACATATATAATACGTAACATATACACATGTATACGTATATACTTGTATAACTCTATATATATATATACTCATGTATGTATACCCATATATTTATACGTATATTCACATATACATATATACACCCGTATTTATTCACATATATGCATACACATGCACACACACACACACACACACACACACATATATATATATATATATATATATATATATATATATATATATATATATATATATATATATATATACACACATGTACATATGTACTAATAAATTATAAACATAGTTACAAATCAACATATATTTATCCTGGTGTTTATAAATATTTATATATATAACTATCCCACAAATTCTATATAGGCCATACAATATTTTGAAAATCACCATTTAGATAAAATAAATAATAATAAAATATTTTTAAAAAATCCGGGAAGGGGAGCTACAAGTTAGGACTGCCAGCACCCTGGCAGTCCTACTTCAGTATAGGACTGCCAGGAGGGTGGCAGTCCTACTTATCAAATTATGTGAGGAGCTCCTCAACTGAAAACTCTTAATTTAGCACGAAAAATCTATTCTCCGTGTAATTTAGCACGAAGAATGGCCATTCTTCGTGTAATTTAGCACGGAGAATGGCCATTCTCCGTGTAATTTAGCACGGAGAATGGCTATTTGCACTACCAAAATTTGTCGATTTAGCGACGACCAGATCCGTCGCCAGTCCGACGGGAATTTCTATTAGCGACCGATCACTGACGAGTTTTGGCAAAAAAAAAATCGTCGACAATCAGCTCGTCGCTAATAACGGTCCGTCGCTACGTAGTCGTCAAGCGACGGACTAGCGACGGCATGTCGACTTCACAATACGAAGCATTAGCGACTACTTTCCGACGGACTGTCGTCCATTTCAAGTATTAAATACTGAACTGTTTAGACAATAGCGACGCAAAGTTCCGTCAGTAAATCGTCGTAATAGCGTATCAGAGTGTATCATTCCGTCGCTAATCCGTCGATCGCCGTCGATAACAAAGGACGGATTAGCGACGGTTTGCTGACGAAAAATCCATCGATCAGGTTCTAGAAATGCTTGGCATTTCCAGCACCATGGCGACGGAATAGTCGTCGCTAATCCGTCGCTACGCCGTCGACAGAGCGACTGATTAGTGGTTGATTATCGATCAGGTTCTAGAAATGCTTGGCATTTCCAGAACCTTATCGACGGATTGTCCGTCGCTACGCCATCGCGAGAGCGACTGATTAGTGGCTGATTATCAGTCGCCCTGGCGACGGATATTCCGTCGCTATTCCGTCGCTATTCTGTCGAACTATATACCACCAGAACCTTGCCGACGGATATTCCGTCGATCATCCATCGCTACCTGAAAACAGTTTCAAATCTCCAGTTAGCGACGGCTCATCCGTCAAAAATCAGTCAGAAACTGGGAATATTCTGTAGTGCCCCGTCCCTACATCGTGACCCATTCTCCGTCCACGGGGTACGCGAGAAAGGAACACTGTCGCTATCGACTCGGTCGGGGCCGATAGGTCGGGATCGATCGAATCGATCGAACGAGAACGATTGAATTAAGATCCATTCCACGTTATGGAATGGCTTCTTCGAAACCAAGTCCCATATTCAGCGGGTAGTGCCTCGAGGATTGACTCTGCGGCTGAGTCGGGAGAGACCTCCCATTGCTCTGTTTTTCACGCCGCTTGCGTTGGTTTTGGCTTTGGTTTTCTGAATGCGTTTTCGTGAATGTTTTCGATGGTTTTCATGGCTTACATTTCGAACTCACATTTCTATCGAATCTCTTGCCTAATACAGTGTTCTAATCGGTTGCTTGTGCGATTTCAGGTGATCGTGTAAGCAACGTCTAGCGCGGCCAACCAGTCTCTCGCCTCAAGCAAAAACTCAAGGTGAGTGGCTGACCTCCTCCATCTCGACCCTCTATTTCAAAGAATGAAAACTTGGGTAATGGTAATGAAATTGAATGATTCGCTTAAAAAACACAAGTCCTATGTTTGAGAAGAGAAAAGATGAGTTGTCTAGAAAAGAGATAGAATTCTTTAGGCCTGCAAAACAACCAAGTAAATGAATCGATTACATAACAAGCCCCAACGGTACCCTAAATATACCATGTTAACCTATCAAGGTCATGGACAACTTGTCGACAAGGGCGATGGTTTCTTCGAGCGGCAACCCGGGGCCACGGGACCGACTCGGCCTAGGAAGAAACAGGTTATAGCCGAGCTGGGTATGAAGCAATCGGTAAGACGGGGACTTGCATCGGAGCTCGCTACTTGCGTTGCAAGGGTCCCGTATTACCAGGCTATGTCCAAGATGGCTAGCTAATGCCAGTGACCTCCACATCAAACACTTGATATAAATTGTTATCAACTAACAGGGAAGGTGATGGTAAGTTTTATGTCGCACGGCGCGCTCTGCCGAAGGAAATTCTGGTGTAACTTGCTTGGTTTATGTTTTGTCAACATGCTTCGTATGAAAATACCTAGGATGGTTAGAAAGATCACGAAAAGCAAGTTATGTAAATTTTTATCTAAATTCTTGAACCAAGTGAAAGCCTGGAAATTAAGTAGCCACTCGCCAGTACATGTTGATTGTACTGATCCTCGCTCTCTCTACAGGTGCGATAAATCAGGAGGAGCGTGCCGCGTGAAGGAAGGCGACGCTCGTGTGTTTTGAAGCTTCGTCCGTACGGTCGAAGTTTGGATCCAATCCCTTTTGAAGACTCCGCTGTCGAAGACTAGAAGACAGATGGAGCGACTCCCCATCATCCCAGGTGGTTTTTGTAATATTGGTTGTAATCAAGGGATGAAATATATGAAATGGCTATCTCGTCGACGTTCATTTTGTAATGGAGTCAGTTTGTAAAAAGTCCGCGCGGCGCCCTTGTATCGAGTCTGTAAAGTGATGTTCATTATCAATAAAGCTTAAGTTTCCTTCTCTATAATGTGTGTTCAATTTACTCTGCGTATTCTCTTGTTGTTGTGTTTCGGATAACCTTATGACTATGTCTTGTGCGAGCGTAACTTAGGCTTGCACGGCATCACGCCCGGGGGACGACTATCGATTCTACGAAATCGGGGCGTAACATATTGGTATCAGAGCATGGCTTTACGTCCTTGGCCTCTAGTGTCGAGTTTTCAGTCTCAAATCGTTGGTCTCGTGTCGATGAGATATGTCGTTCCATACGAGGAAGTCTGTAATAAGTTTTGTGACTAATGTATTTTTACCTTCAAAATCCCAGAAGGTGCGGCGGTGAATGTAGCTGCAATCGAAGAAAGTGCTTCGAGCGGCTCGAGTAGCTCGAGGCCCGGACCCTCTAACGATGCCATGGAACGGATGTTGCGCATGCTGGAAGCGCAACAACAACAAGCTCAGGAGAATCAACGTCTGAATGAGCAACATCGACGGGAGACAGAGGCACATCAACGGGAAGTAGAGGCACGCCAGACCCAGTTCAAGGCCCGATTCGATGCACAATTCAAGTTGCAGCAGAAGCAGCTTGTTACTTTTCAGCAGATTATTCAGACAGTGGTGGCCAACAACAATAACTCCGCGACAACTCCTGTCGTGACCGAGCCTGCGGCCAGACAAAGTGAAGTCGAACCAGAGGTACCTGAGCTTATGCCTGCGGCACCGAGAAGTTTCAAATTCGACGTGTCAAAATTCACAAAGAGCTTTCGTACTTTCTTTTGCGATACTGAAGACCCTTCGTTGGCGATCGATTGGCTGGAGGAGTTAGAAGACCGGTTCGAGCTTCTAGGTGTCGATGAGTCCAAGAAAGTTGCATGCGCTCAACTTCTACTCCGATTGAACGCGCACGACGGGTGGGCCGTACAAAAGCAAGCAATCAGACGCGACAACGAGACAGCGGCAATATCTTGGGCCACCTTCCGAGAGGCATTCGAGATCGAGTACCTTCCCGAAGCCATTCGACAAGAGAAGGAGAATGAATTTATGCAGCTAAGACAAGGGAATATGACGGTACGGCAGTACGCAGCAGAGTTCAACAAGTTAGCCAAATTTGCTGGAGAATTCCTACCCTCCCTGGCGAGTCGTGCTCGACGGTTCGAAGTGGGCCTACGGCCATCTATTTACGCCCATGTGTCTGTTCCAAAATACCAAACGATGGGGGAGTCTCTCAACCACGCCCTCCGCCTTGAAAGCCAATACCCTCCAGGTGCTGTCGGCGTTGTGCATACATACAATCACAAACGCCCTAGCCACGTGGGAGGAAACAACGTGACCAAGCGTCCAAACAATAGGCAACAAGGCGGGTATCAAGGGCGTAATCCATGGCCTTACTGCATCCGTTGTCGCCGGTCCGGTCACACTATCATCGATTGCCGGATACCAGACGAGGGATGCTGGAACTGTGGCAAGAAGGGCCACAATCGTGCTGAATGTCCGACCAGGCCGAACCCAACGGTGCCCCAATAGCACCGTCCAGGGAATCAAGTTCCAGTGCCTCGAGCCCATCAACCCGTACCGCAAAATGGCCAAGACCGTCGCCCCATTGCCCAGGGCCGCGTCTATGCCATGACTCGAGATGAAGTGCATGCATCAGATACGGTCGTGACAGGTATACTAAATTTTAATAATGTGCCTGCTCGTGTACTATTTGATTCAGGCACTTCGCATAGTTTTATATCGGCGGACTTTGCCGCCGAGCACAAATTTTCTGTAATATCATTAGATCTCGACCTTAGCGTAAGCACACCTTCTGGCACACCAATACTCACAAAATTAGCCTGTGCCGACGGGATTATCTGTATCGGCGGTCAAAAGATCGGTCTTGACGTGATAGTTCTAGATATGAAGGACTTTGACATCATTCTGGGAATGGATTGGCTCGGGCCGTAAAACGCAACCAGAGACTGCGCCGGAAAGACGGTCACCTTCTGCATGCCAGGAGTGCCTGAATTCTGCTTTTCGTGTGGTGGGGCGTCGTCAACCTGTATGCTGATCTCGACAATTTCTGCTCGGAGGATGCTGCATTCTGAGTGCGAAGGCTATTTGGCGTCCGTTCGAGACATACGACAGGATGGTGCAAATGTGGGTCAGACCGACGTTGTGGCAGAATTCCCCGATGTGTTCTCGGATGAGCTATCCGGCATGTCCCCCGACCAAGAAATCGAGTTCAGCATCGATACATTCCCCGATACCAGACCGATTTCCAAGGCCCCGTACAGAATGGCCCCCGCCGAGCTGAGGGAACTCAAGGTCCAGTTACAAGAGTTACTCGACAGAGGATTTATTCGGCCTAGTGTTTCACCGTGGAGAGCGCCCGTGTTGTTCGTGAAGAAGAAGGATGGGTCCATGCGTCTGTGCGTCGATTACCGAGAGCTGAACAAGGCCACCATCCGGAACAAGTACCCATTGCCCCGCATAGACGACTTATTCGATCAACTGCAAGGCGCCTCGGTATTTTCGAAGATTGATCTCCGCTCGGGCTATCATCAACTCAAGATCAAGTCGGACGACGTGCAAAAGTCTGCCTTTCGCACTCGGTACAGCCACTACGAGTTCCTAGTGATGCCATTCGGCCTGACGAACGCCCCTGCTGCCTTCATGGATCTAATGAATCAGGTGTTTCGACCCTTTCTTAATAAATTTGTGGTAGTCTTTATTGACGATATTCTTGTCTACTCAAAGGACAGGGTACAGCATGCAGAACATCTACGGGTCGTGCTCCAGACACTTCGAGAGAATGAGTTGTTTGCGAAGCGGAGTAAGTGCAAATTTTGGCTAAGCAGCGTATCCTTTCTTGGTCACATCATTTCGTCCGAAGGTATTACAGTCGACCCGAAGAAAGTGGAAGCTGTTGCTGATTGGAAGCGGCCTGCGTCTGCTAGTGAGATTCGAAGCTTTCTTGGTTTGGCGGGATACTATCGACGCTTCGTAAAAGACTTCGCGAAGATTGTATCGTCATTGACTCGCCTCACTCAAAAGGGCGTCGTGTATGAGTGGTCGAATGACTGTGAAGCTTCATTCAAGGAGCTAAAACAGCGACTAATTTCGGCACCTATACTCGCACTTCCGGATGGGCCAGAGGGTTTTCAGATATTCAGCGATACTTCAGGCCAGGGCTTGGGATGTGTGCTCATGCAGCAAAACAAAGTGATATCCTTCGCCTCCAGACAGTTAAAGCCGCACGAGAAGAACTATCATACGCATGACTTGGAGTTAGCGGCGATTGTGTTCACGTTGAAATTGTGGCGTCACTATCTATATGGCGTGGCATGCACAATCTATACCGACCACAAGAGCCTCAAGTATCTCTTCACCCAAAAGAAATTGAACTTACGACAGAGATGCTGGCTCGAACTAATCAAAGACTATGACTTGACGATCGACTACACTCCGGAAAAGGGAAATGTGGTGGCGGACGCTCTGAGTCGAAAATATCTTGCCTCGCTATCCATCAACCGCAGACTACTACAAGATCTAGAAGAAATGGGCATTGATCTCCGGGTTCGATTCAGGGATGTACGGTTGGCGCAGCTGCAAATAGAGCCGAGTTTGCTAGAAAAGATTATGGCCGCTCAGAAGGATGATCCGTACCTGAAGAAAATATGCGAGCGAATTTTGACAGATAGTGTGACCGACTTTGCGGAAGACAAGACCGGCATGCTGAGATTGAATGGCCGACTATGTGTTCCGGATGATTCAGAACTACGAAAGGAGATAATATCGGAGGCGCATTATGCAAAATATACCTTGCATCTAGGCAGTACCAAGATGTATAAGGACCTCCGCACGACCTTCTGGTGGCACGGAATGAAGAGAGATGTGGCGCTCTTCGTGTCACAATGTATGGCCTGTCAGCAGGTGAAAGCTGAGCATCAGCGACAGGACGGGAAGATGCAAAACCTCGCTATTCCCGAGTGGAAGTGGGATCAGGTCACTATGGATTTTATTGTTGGCATGCCGAAGACACCACGGGGGAACGACGCCATCTGGGTCATCGTCGATCGATTAACCAAGTCAGCACACTTTATCGCCATCAAAGTTACTTGGAGCGTTGATCGTCTGGCGCAGATTTATCTTGACGAGATAGTACGGCTGCACGGAGTTCCAGTATCCATCATCTCTGATCGGGATTCACGGTTCATGTCGCGATTCTGGAGTAGCCTTCAGTCGGCACTGGGTACTAAGTTGCAGTTCAGCTCAGCTTACCATCCTCAGACCGACAGCCAAATGGAGTGCGTTAATCAGATTCTCGAAGACATGCTACGGCTCTGCGCAATTGACTTCAAATCAAGCTGGGACGTCCACCTACCGCTGGCGGAATTTGCATACAACAATAGCTACCAATCCAGCATCCAAATGGCACCGTATGAAGCTTTGTACGGTCGGAAGTGCAGATCGCCCATTTGCTGGGATGAAGTCGGGGAACGACAGATACTCGGCCCGGAGCTGGTGGAACAGACTGTGAAAAAGGTCAAGCTAATTCGGGAAAGACTGAAGATTGCACAGAATCGGCAAAAGAGCTACGCCGACACCCATTGAAGACCGCTTGAGTTCCAGGTGGGCGATCATGTGTTCTTGAAGATGTCGCCCATGCGAGGAGTTACTCGGTTCGGTGCGAAGGGGAAGCTGAGTCCGAGATTCGTTGGGCCGTTCGAAATACTCGAGCGGGTCGCCCCAGTAGCTTATAGAATTTCCCTACCGTCGGCGCTCGAAGGTGTGCACAATGTCTTCCACGTCTCTCAGCTGCGGAAGTATGTGCACGACCCAAGCCACGTGGTGGACTTTGGCCAGCTGGAGCTAAAGTCCGACTTATCCTACGTTGAAGAGCCAGTTCAAATCTTAGAACGCAAGGATAAGCTGCTTCAAAGTCGAGTGATCCCTCTTGTTCGCGTACTCTGGAGGAACCATGCGGCGGAAGAGTCGACATGGGAACTCGAGTCAGAGATGGAAGAAAAGTTTCCTTCATTATTTTCATAGAGGTAGGTTCTATTTTTAAGTTTCGAGGACGAAACTTTTTCTTTGTTGGTTATGGTGTAGTGTCCCGTCCCTACATCGTTCCTCGTTCTCTATCCACGGGGTGCGCGAGAAAGGAACACTGCCGCTATCGACTCGGTCGGGACCGATAGGTCGGGATCGATCGAATCGATCGTACGGGAACGGTTGAATTAAGATCCATTCCACGTTATGGAATGGCTTCTTCGAAACCAAGTCCCATATTCAGCGGGTAGCGCCTCGAGGATTGACTCTGCGGCTGAGTCGGGAGAGACCTTCCGTTGCTCTGTTTTTCATGCCGTTTGCGTTGGTTTTGGCTTTGGTTTTCTGAGTGCGTTTTCGTGAATATTTTCGATGGTTTTTATGGCTTACATTTCGAACTCACATTTCTATCGAATCTCTTACCTAATACAGTGTTCTAATTGGTTCCTTGTGCGATTTCATGTGATCGCGTAGGCGACGTCTAGCGCGGCCAACCAGTCTCTCGCCTCAAGCAAAAACTCAAGGTTAGTGGCTGACCTCCTCCATCTCGACCCTCTATTTCAAAGAATGAGAACTTGGGTAATGATAATGAAATTGAATGATTCGCTTGAAAAACACAAGTCCTATGTTTGAGAAGAGAAAAGATGAGTTGTCTAGAAAAGAGATAGAATTCTTTAGGCCTGTAAAACAACCAAGTAAATGAATCGATTACATAACAAGCCCCAACGGTACCCCAAATATACCATGTTAACCTATCAAGGTCATGGACAACTTGTCGACAAGGGCGATGGTTTCTTCGAGCGGCAACCCGGGGCCACGGGACCGACTCGGCCTAGGAAGAAACAGGTTATAGCCGAGCTGGGTATGAAGCAATCGGTAAGACGGGGACTTGCATCGGAGCTCGCTACTTGCGTTTCAAGGGTCCCGTATTACCAGGCTATGTCCAAGATGGCTAGCTAATGCCAGTGACCTCCACATCAAACACTTGATATAAATTGTTATCAACTAACAAGGAAGGTGATGGTAAGTTTTATGTCGCACGGTGCGCTCTGCCGAAGAAAATTCTGGTGTAACTTGCTTGGTTTATGTTTCGTCAACATGCTTCGTATGAAAATACCTAGGATGGTTAGAAAGATCACGAAAAGCAAGTTGTGTACATTTTTATCTAAATTCTTGAACCAAGTGAGAGCCTGGAAATTAAGTAGCCACTCGCCAGTACATGTTGATTGTACTGATCCTCGCTCTCTCTACAGGTGCGATAAATCAGGAGGAGCGTGCCGCATGAAGGAAGGCGACGCTCGTGTGTTTTGAAGCTTCGTCCGTGCGGTCGAAGTTTGGATCCAATCTCTTTTGAAGACTCCGCTATCGAAGGCTAGAAGACAGATGGAGCGACTCCCCGTCATCCCAGGTGGTTTTTGTAATGCTGGTTGTAATCAAGGGATGAAATATATGGAATGGCTATCTCGTCGACGTTCATTTTGTAATGTAGTCAGTTTGTAAAAAGCCCGCGCGGCGCCCTTGTATCGAGTCTGTAAAGTGATGTTCATTATCAATAAAGCTTAAGTTTCCTTCTCTATAATGTGTGTTCAATTTACTCTGCGCATTCTTTTGTTGTTGTGTTTCGGATAACCTTATGACTATGCCTTGTGCGAGCGCAACTTAGCCTTGCACGGCATCACGTCCGGGGGATGACTATCGATTCTATGGAATCGGGGAGTGACATATTCGTCGCTAACCAGTCACTAGTCCATCGCTAACTGAGATTTTTTAGGAAAAAAAATTGCAGCACTTTTCCTGTTCACAAAAATATGCATAAACCAAACCAATATATAATGCACACCAATTATCCAACAATCACATAGACCAAATATATAATGCACACCAATTATCCAAGAATCACATAGACCAAATATGCACATACGAATTTAATGCACACCAATTATCCAAGAATCACAGACCAAACCAAATTAATAGAAAATAAACATCAATTATCCTGAAGAGTAACATAATATCCGGTGCTATAATCCGATTATAGCACAATTAATCCAAAGCTCTCACAAATATTCCAAATTTTTTTAATACAATATTTTAAGAAGAAGGAGGAGGTCGATTGTCCGGTGGTGGTAATCCCAGCTGCGACCGACGAATATACTCCTCCACTAGGTACTGCGGCAAGCCGTTGTAGACACTGCTCGAAAGTCGGCATAGCTGCTCTGGCGATATGAGATCCAGGAGTGACGTCACAGTCGTAGGCGGTACCACAGGAGCATCAGGGTAGAAAGAAAGATGACCCACGGAAGAAGGACCGACACCAGTAGTCGACGGACCAGTAGAAGACGGACCAACACCATCAGCAGACGGACCGACAGCAGCAGACGGAGGCAAAAAGTACGTGGCAAATTGCTCCCGTAAGGACGACACCGCCTCGTGCAGCTGCGTAAGCTGCGACCTAACATCATCGTCTGCTGGGGCCACGGGAAGAGGCGGTGTCGGTAAAAATCTCTGCGTCGCCATGTGCAACGGCCCTAGGGAGCCGAGTCCGTACAGGAGCCCTTTCTTAAAGCCACCGACGGTATCTACGAATAAGTCGTTGCGAGCGGCCAAAGAAGAGGACGTCCGGGCGGGCGTCGTTTCATCGATATCCTCGGTGTCAGTTAACTGAGCCCGACTAAGGGCCTCACGATGCACAGCCTATCAAATGAATGTGTTTATATTATATGATTTACCTAAGTTGTAATCTAAATCCTATGTTTCACTAAGTTAAGTGTGAATCCTAAGTTTACCTAAGTTATAGTCTGAATACTTTTAATTCTAATGTAAATCTCATAAACATAAGTACTTACATCAGTCTCCTTGGCCCTCTCGTCGATGAAGCTCTTGTCCTTCCGTTTTTTGTGCGCATGCTGGAATACGTCGTGCATGGTGACCGATTCTGGCGCCCTTCCCTCCTTCACCGCCCGTTGGACCTGCATACGAAATTTCCATAGAACCTAATTAACTCCTTTAATTAATAATACCTAATTCGATAGTGAAATAAATTTACGGTAGCTCACCAGATCTGCAAGCGTCGCTGCGTGGGGCCTTGATCCCCCCGTATGAAGGCACGCGGCCTGACTGTTCGCCTTTGCCTTCTCCGATTTCTCCTTGTACGCAGGGGTATCCATCATACCTAAGAGGTCCTCATAATACTCCTGCCGGATCTAATTCGTATGAGGTCCTCATAATACTCCTGCCGGATCTAATTCGGCCTCGTATGCCCCATTTTCAGGTCATAAATTATATCCCGTATCTTCTTCGAAGCAGCACTTCTGTAGGTCCTGCGGATCGCGTCCTCGCGATGGGGGGGCCACCAGTACGTCGTCTAACATAGAAATTCAATTATCACGTAATTTAAAAAATGGTTGATTAAAGAGTAACTAATAATTAACCAGAAGATATAGATATATACCCTCAACTCGTCGAGCCAGACGTACTTCACGTTTAGGGGCACTGACGAAAAGTTGAGGTAGGGACCGTGGAAGTTAGCCCTGATAATTTCTCCAAGAGCCCTGCCAACATTAAACGGAAAAAACCTACAAAGAAGAAATGACTGGATTATTAACTGGAATAAATGAAAGAAATTTAATAAATTATCTTAAATTTACTTACGAGGTCCCCGTGGGCCATAGCTCTCGTCGAAACTCGCCTCTCGGCCTCTCTGGTGCCGTCGGAGGATCCGCGGGTCCGCGCATGTACTCCCCAATAACCGGATGGAACCGAGTATGGGGGTACTCCGGGGCCCACTGTGCAGTAACTGGGGCATCCCCTGGTGGATCCGCTGCTGGTGGTTCCGATAGCGGAACGGATCCGCTAGCAGATCCGGACTCATGCCTCGATGAAGTGGTCGATCGAGGGCGGGATGCGTCTGTGCCCGGGGTACTCTCCGGGTCGGGGTCGCTCGATGGGGTCACATCCCCGAAACTTTGAATGCGACCACGACCACCAGCACCACTACGACCACGACCACGACCCGCACCACCACCACCACCACCACCACGACCACCACCAGCACCACGACCACGGCCAGCCATCATGACCTGTAAATAGAACATATAAACATAATTAACAATATAAAAGTGTAAATGGATTAAAATACTAAACTAAAATATACATACCACCAGTAGGGAGACGAGTGCCGCCGCGACGAAAAAGACTAGGAGTGCCATCTGCAATAAGTAAATAATCGAATGAAAAAACATGAATTCACGTAATTGCTTTTATGAGGTCAAACTTAATTCACGTAATTGGAAGTGTTTTTAATATACAACAATATTTAACCTAATTATCGTCTTCGTTCTCATCCTCGGCCTCGTCTTCATCATCATCCTCCTCATCCTCATCCTCATCCTCATCCTCATCCTTATCTTCATCGTCGATTTCATCTGTATCCTCATCCCCATCAAATTCTTCTTCTTCTTCTTCTTCTTCTTCTTCTTCTTCTTCTTCTTCTTCTTCTTCTTCTTCTTCTTCCTCCTTCATTAGTTGTGTAATCCGATTATAGCAAGTTTGTGGCAAGTTAAAATCGGACTTTATGTTCAACAACCGCATCGTCACTAACAGTACGGAATGTGGCTCACAACCAGGATATAAAGTAGTTTTAGCATCCTGAAACATATCATAGAACTCCTTCGCCTCGGGATTAGGATCCTCCGGATCAAAATTAGGCCCTGCCACGTCGTACACCATATCTCGTATATGGTTCTGCACGTCTCCATAATCAATGGAGCATTCGTCGTCATCGACGACAAAATCCGCTGCAGCATTATCATCAAAAGCATAAGTAGCAGCATTCGCAACCAGTCTTTCCGCATATAGTTCACCTTGCGATGACCACAGGCCGTAATCACGTACAAAACCCTTACGGGTCAAATGATCTCTTACACTCACCACTTCTTCGTAACATCTATTGCGATAATTACGACATGGACACTTGATTTTGTTACCGTCCATAAACTGAGCTTTGCTCATGGCATACTTAAGAAACACTTCCACGCCTGCCTGAAAATCGTCACTCACACCTATTCTGCTCTCGTGTTGTCGTTTGTATATCCATGTACGATCAACGAAATAACGATCCATCACAGATTGGATGTAAAAATCTGTATAGTAAGACAAACTAAACAGAATTAGTATATAATCATGTAACTGGTGGATCCACTGGTATTCTAGCTCGAGAAGAGAAAAATCTAAGTACAGTTGTTACTAATAGTTCGATACCGATAGCTTGATATCGATACCGATACCGATACCGATACCGATAGTTCGATACCGATACCGATAGTGCGATACCGATACTGATAGTCCGATACCGATAGTGCGATACCGATAGTGCGATAGTATGATAGTCCACTAGCGATACCGATAGTCCGATAGTTCGATACCGATACCGATACCGATAGTCCGATATCGATTCTTTGATAGTCCACTAAGTCGAAATGATTCCTCTTAAGCGTCGAGCATGTTATACACGGTTCAACTTGACGAGTTCTTAAATATTTTTGTGGTGTTGTAAGCTTGCAGCAGCAAATCAAGTTTTAGAGTCATTATAGGTCAATTAATCAAACTGAGTCAATCTATCTATTTCTAAATTGCAAGAGTCCACTTCTAGGATATGGGAGCTATATCCTAAATATCTAGTCTAAAATTAACTTGGTTAGGATACTAGAGTGTCCTTACTATCTAACAAGCACTACCTTAGTCTAGTCACACTAGCATTAATTACCTATAATTTCTACCATGTTTACACTCACACATTACACCCCAAGCCGTCCTGTATGCTAATAGGCATGGTAGGGCTGCCTTCATTCCTCACTCTCTAAAGCACACATACACATATATGTATATCACAGTTAGATGTATAGATATATACATCTATATAGAAGCACACAACTGATACACTCTAAGGGTCGATTTTCCAGGAAAAACTTCACTTATTCAGTGACTTTGGTGAAGCGAATGTCCAAACTCCAGGAAAAACTTCACTTATTCAATGACTTATGCAGATGAAGAACTCGCATTGTCCTTGACACAGTGAACATATACACCATGAACCCAAACTCCATATTCACATTTACTAATCCAAACACCACCAAACTAATGGATAACACCCAATATGGATAACACATTATTTAGCCAATATATAAACTCAGATGAATTTGAGAAGCAAAGCCCCCCGCCGCTCCAGACCAAAGCCTGCCGCCCCAAGCCCGCCGCCCAGCCCCCGACGCCCCCACCCCAAGCCCGCCGCCTAGCCCCTGACGCCCCCGTCCCAAGCCCGCCGTCCAGCCCCCGACGCCCCCGCCCCAAGCCCGCTGTAGTGCCCCGCTCCCGTTGGGGCGAAGCACTATGTAATAGGCTCATGCCAAGTTAGACATGGTCGGGAACATAGATGGCTAGTCTGACTCGGCGACGAGTTTGGTATACAAAAACCATGGCATCAATAAAATCAATTTGGACGAGTGATATGAGTAACGTTCCAACTAATGGATCGACTACTGTTAGAATAAGTCCTAGATGCGGTAGGCGGCGTCTTGGCGAAGGTACTCTAAAGAGAGCGACGCAACCCGTCTGTCGTTGGTTTTATTGGTTTTCTTGGCTTTCTGAACGAATTGTTGCGTGGATTTGATTATGTGCTTTTGCGTCGATTTCTGAATGCGTCTTTGGAAATTTCGAAGGAAGGATTGAAGGAAGGGTTCTAATTCGATGCTCGTGCCATTGCAGGAGTTCGTGTAACTGACGCTTGACCGTCGTGAGGCGTTCTCCTACTCTCGGTGCAATCTCCTTAGGTGGGTGGTTCTTCGGCCCCTTCTTTTCTACTCCTTCCCGTCAACTAAATTCTTAAAGTTCAACGTTCAAATCGATGATGCTAACGGGATGTATGCTTGCCACTAAGATCAAGAGCTCGGGATAATATATCAACCTAGAGAAGTTAACTCCGAATTTATAAGTTCACACTAAGTAGAGAAAAGATAAAGTTCTAAGAAAGAGAGAGAATATATTTCATGCCATGCAAAACACAACGATGAAAACCTTGGTGGCGGTACATCATGCCTCGGAGAATTTGGTGCCTACGGGATGCTAAATCAGAACATACGGTTTCGAGGGAAAGGACCCTTGCACGAGTAGGAATGATTATGTGATTTGATAATGGTTACGCTATGCAATTTACTTAATACATATTAAACTGTTCATACATTCGCATGGTCAAGGACGACTTGTGCACAAGGTGAGCTTTCCTCGAGACGGTACCCGGGGCCCTGGGACAGAATCGGCCTAGGAGAAAATTATGGAAATCGTGCTTCGGTGCGAGGCATTGCGAGACCTCCAGTTAGGCTCGCTACCTGGACTGGAGGGCACGTCGCAAGGCTACATAATCGTCCTTCATGGTGTCGATATCACCAATGACCGCATATAGGATAGATTGCATGCTCACTTATTGTCTTGTACAGGTGGTAAGTATCATGCATATTTTGTGCAGGAAAGGAGCACGGCCGTGGTAAGAATGCCTTTAAATTGGTTATGTCTTATCGTTTAAAATGTGCCTTCGATATGAACTGTAATTCATATAGTTCTAAATAGAAAGATCACTTCGTATGCTAGAATCCTTAATAAGCAGTGTCAGTTTAGACGAGTGGGTCCGTCCCATCCACTAGCAAGTGTGCTAACCCCCAACTCCCCAGGTAACGAGCGCGCTGCGGGAGCTCGAGACTAGACCTAAAGCTGAAGAACGGGAGACGGCACGAAGCTCTCCTATTTTGAAGTATTTTGAAGCCCAACTCAGATCGAAGGCTTTGTTCAAATGTATAAAGGGGCGTGAATGTATGTAACGACAAGGATTATTTCAGGGCAAGCTTGTCGAAAGTTTTTCTTTTGTGTTTCAAGATGTAGCCGCAATGGCATATGTAATGTAAAAATGAACTTGCACATACTTTGCAAGCTTATGAATGAAAAGCTAAATTTCTTCCTATGCTATGTCTTCAACTCTCTGCACTGTTTAATTTTAACGCGTCGAGTCAAAAAGGAATTTCCAATTTCACATCCTTGCCTTGTGCAAGTCCATTAAAGACCTGCACGGCATCACGTCCCGACCCGTGGGGATCGATTTATATCGAGTCACGGCGATGGCGACCGATTCGGCGAGTCGGGGCGTGACAAGTTGGTATCAGAGCACGGTTCACACCTCGGACCTTTCAAAATACTCCTTTTAGATGATGCCGTTGCGATTTTTCAAAAACTATGCTTTTCGACATATGCGGCCTGAAATAATCGTTCCATATATATAAGCCCGTAGATATTTTGAGAATACTAACGGGTTTGCTCAATTTTGTAGGAATGACTGAAAGACTGGGTGCCCCTGCTGTCAACGCCACATTAATTAGCACGGATAGCACCGAAGGCGCGACGCCTAGCGAATCTGCCATGGAGCGACTACTACGCCTCATGGAACTCCAACAACGCCAGTCGGAGACACAGCAACGACAACTGCAGGAACAGATCCAGGCCCAAGTCAGCGTCCAACAAAAACAAATTGAGGCCCTGACCCGGATCGTGAGAACCATAGCGACGCAACAGAACTCGACGACCGTTATGTCCGAGGAAGAAGTGCAACCCGTGAAGACAAAACATGTGTCTTCCTCCTCCCTGCTCAAGATGACCAAGTTCAAGAAAATGAACCCGCCTGAATTCAACGGTCGAGCAGAGCCTGACGAAGTCATGGGGTGGCTAGTAAAGATCGAGGGTCTGTTCACTCTCCTCAGCATCAAGGGGTCCAAGAGAGTCGGGTGCACAGCATTGCAGCTCAACTTGAGGGGCCTACGACTGGTGGGAGGCGAAGAAACAGGAACTCAAAGAGGCCAACCCCAATGCCAAGATCTCGTGGGAGACGTTCAAACTAGCCTTCCTCGAGCAATACATCTCTCGTGCCCTTCATCGACAGAAGGAAGAGGAATTCATGTCCTTGAAGCAAGGAAACTTGTCCGTTGAAGACTAGGATGCGAAGTTCACGAAGCTTGCGAAGTTTGCCGGGGCCTTTCTGCCGAACACGGAGGCGTGGTGCGAGCGCTTCCAGCAAGGCCTGAATGATGATTTGCGTCGGGACGTCATGAACCAGAGATGCCAGACGTACAGGAAATCATATAACGCCGCCCTTGATAGTGAGCGGATCTTCGGTCGAGCGTCGCAGAAGGGCGGATCAAGCATCCGCAACAACTTCAACAAGCGTCCTCACGACGCGGGAGGATCTGGTACGCCAAAGCGCCAGAACACGTCCGAGTATCGGGGGCCTCACCCAGGCGTACGGTGCCATCGATGCGGCAAGATGGGACATCTGGCGGTCGATTGCCGAGGGGGATGCTTCAAGTGTGGCCAGCTAGGTCACAAGGCAGTAGATTGTCGCATGGGGAGGGCGAACCAACATCCACCAAGGGACGTCCAGAACCAGAACAGGGCGCCTCCCGTACAGACGCAAATGCGGTGCCCGTGAACCCACAAAATTGCCAAGGGGCGCAGGGCCAAGTCTACGCACTGACTCGGGACGAAGCCTATGCGTCCGACACTATCGTGACAGGTATACTACTCTATAAAAATATGCCTGCTAGAGTATTGTTCGATTCGGGTGCTACGCATAGTTTCATATCTGCCGACTTTGTAAAAGATAATGAACTACCTATGCAACTTTTAGATATGAATCTTAGCGTTAGCACTCCATCGGGAGTAGATATGCCTGCCACTCAAATTTGTAGGGATAGTTACATCTGCATCGGAGGGAGGAATCTATCCTTGGAAGTTATCGTCCTTGACGTCAAGGAGTACGATATAATCCTCGGCATGGATTGGTTGGGTGCATGCCACGCAACGATCGAGTGTGCGGAGAAGAGAGTTGTGTTCCGCCTTCCTGGCGAAACCGAGTTCTCCTATTCGTGCGGAGCAGCATCAAAGTCGGCAATGATGATATCGACGATTTCGGTAAGGCGTATGTTGCATTCTGGGTGCAGCGGGTACCTAGCATCAGTTCGAGACACGATAACGGAGATTGCAAGCACGGCCCAGACTGAAGTAGTGGCAAAATTTTCTGATGTGTTCCCAGACGAGTTGCCAGGGATGCCGCCGGACCGAGAGATAGAATTCAGCATCGACACCTTCCCGGACACCCGACCGATATCTAAAGCACCTTATCGAATGGCGCCGGCAGAGCTGAAGGAACTGAAAGCACAAATACAAGAGTTACTAGATCGCGGATATATTCGTCCTAGCGTCTCCCCGTGGGGTGCTCCAGTATTGTTTGTGAGGAAGAAGGATGGATCGATGCGGCTGTGCATCGATTATCGGAAACTCAACAAAGCCACGGTACGAAACAAGTACCCGTTACCGAGGATAGACGATTTGTTTGACCAGCTGCAAGGGACGACGGTATTTTCCAAGATTGATCTCCGCTCAGGCTACCATCAATTGAAGATCAAGTCCGAGGATGTGCCAAAATCCGCCTTCCGAACTCGATATGGTCACTACGAATTTCTAGTCATGTCCTTCGGCTTGACCAATGCTCCTGCCGCGTTCATGGATCTAATGAACCGGGTGTTCCGACCGTTCATAGACAAATTTGTCGTCGTATTCATCGATGACATCCTTATATATTCGAAGAGCAAGGACGAGCACGTGGAACACTTGAAGACGGTGCTACAGGCTCTGTGTGAACACCAACTCTATGCCAAGCTAAGCAAGTGCGAGTTCTGGATGAACAGCGTGACGTTCCTTGGGCACGTTGTCTCAGCTGAAGGCGTTACGGTGGACCCAAATAAGATTGAAGCAATAGTCTAATGGAAGCGGTCTACCTCAGCAGGTGACATCCGAAGTTTCCTCGGCTTGACGGGCTACTACCGTAGATTCGTGAAAGATTTTGCCAAAATTGTGTCGCCTCTGACTCGCCTCACCCAGAAGGGAGTCGCATTCGAGTGGAACGACGCCTGCGAATCGAGCTTCCAAGAGTTGAAGAAACGGCTCATCTCATGTCACGCCCCAGAACCAGAATACTGAAGAACGGGGACGTGCACAGCCAGCTACGTATAACGGAACGGCAACCATCCCGCTATACGGTTACGGCTGTCTAGCTATGTGAGGGTACGCTACAAACCATCAGTCTCTTAGGGTTAAATCAAGCTATTGTCTCAATCTCAACAAGTAATGATAGTAACAAGATATCAGACCACCAAATATACAATTGTAAGGCGTCCCAAACATTACATATCCAGATGATCATGAAGCTAGTCGTACAAAATGTAAGGACTAGCAAGAGTTAAGTCATACATGATCAACCTCGAGTTGCCAATCATGATTACAGCCCGTAGGCAGACAGAAAGTAAAGTGCATCGAGCTAACAAGTGCTCGTCGGCTAAACGCCTCAAAAGAATAACAGTTAACAATACAGTGGGAGAAACAAAAAGAGAAAACCCACTCGTTGCCCGAGTTCCGTCTAGTGTTCACCATCGGGCTGGAAGGCAGGTAGATCCTTTGCTGCTGCTCCGGTATCTGGCCATTCAAAACCAGCTGGGTCAGACCCCAGAAAGAGCAAGTGCCACAAAGGAGGCCACGAAATAAGAACAAAAGCCAGCAATCAGCACAATAATATAATTACATAATAAGAGACAGTAATTTAAGAAAAAGGCATGATAGCTAGATATAAAAGACAAATCTTGTACAGAATCGATAAAAGACAGAACATATGGAAAGGCATGACAGGATGATATACGATGAGATGACCATGGGACTATTCAGATAGCCAGGTTACAACCCGTAAACCAAACAAGGACCGGGGTTGTAACCCTTCGTCTGAACGAAACTTGGTTTCTCCCACCATTTATCGGCAAGATAAAATACGCGAATTCAAGACTTGCAATCAAACATGATTAAGGTAAAGCACGAGTAATCATGTCATGTCATGACCTTGCACAGGATCAGGACAGGACAAGAGGGACTAGACTCCATCCAATCAATCACGGCCAAGCAAGTACTACGGCTTACTACTTTAACTAACTAGGGTTATCACAGACCTGATTACTAACAAGATGCAATGAGAATTCCAAGTCCGGTTACCTGTTTGTTACTACCTGAATGCTCCCAGCAAGAAAAGGAAAAGATAGCATGATATAGCAGACACACTGTAGTAAGATACATGTGTCCTAAGGTACCACGCTCGACGGCGGGCTGGAAGTGCGCTCATCTCGACGGATAGCAACAAATCCCATGTATATATATATAAGGCCGGGACCAAAGGGGCAACAGGTAACTGGGAAATTCTCCATGAACTAATTGATCAATCTAGTCATTAACCTAGCCAGATTCAGTATGAATCCCTGACCGTGGGAACCAGGGAGTCACGTCCTAGACATGATGCAAGACAATACGAGTGGATTGCACAAGCAAGCAGGAACACCCACGGTGTCAAGACAAGTCAAGCTAAGTTATCAAGTCATGTCAAGTCAGGAGTGCGCCGCCACGGGCCACTATCAAGTTATCAAGATAATTCATGTCAGGGTACTTGTCAGGAGTGCGCCATTACGGGTCACTGTCATGTTATGCTAGTTCCTTGTCATACCGTGCCATGTACAATAGTCATTCCAACATATTAAGTAAAATCAAGTTCATGACAAAGGCGTAAGGATATAAAATGGGCATAAAATATCTAATAAAATATCAATATACAGGGCTATAGAAGAGCCAAGCTCAAGAAATAAACAAATTCATCATAGACAAGTGGGTTGTGCAAGGTATGTACTGCGCAGGGTGCCAAGTGCGCAGGGTGCCAAGTGCGCAGGGTGCCAAGTGCGCGGGGTGCCAAGTGCGCAGGGTGCCAAGTGCGCAGGGTGCCAAGTGCGCAGCAGATAGATTGCGCTGGATCAGGTTGCGCAGGAATAGATGGCGCAGGGTCAGATTGCGCATGATATGGATTGCGCAGAAGTGGACTACGCAGGAGCAGATTGCGCATGAGCAGACTGCGCATGGGCAGACTGCGCAGGAGCAGACTGCGCATGAATCTATGCGCAGTCGGGTTGAGCGCAGTTCGCCAAGGGGCAAGCTGCGCGGTCGGCGCTGCACTAAAGAGCGCTGGCTGAGGGGGATGCGCAATCCAGCACTGCGCTAAAGAGCGCAGGCTGCAGGCTGCTACTCCAGGCCGAGAAGAATACCAAGAACACCAAAAATTCAAATTTTCATATCTTTGTCAAATCAAAGCCAAATCTAGATTTTCAAAGGTCTAACTTGAGTAAAATTGAATTCTCTTCCACATAGAAGCATCAAAACCCACAAAAATCCAACCAAAATAGATCAAAACTATGTAAATCCAAAAATAGTTAAAACCTAGATCTAGAACAATGGAAACTCCAAATCACAAAATGTCAAGTTCTAATGTTGATCTCCATGGCCTAATCTAGCTAATGGACAAATAAAAAGTGGTTCTCATGTGGTGGCAAGGTGCACTTGCCTAATGGGTTGGAGAGTTGTGTGGAGGAAGAAGAGGAAGAATTAATGGAGGAAAATAATGAGGAGAGAGAGTGTTAGGTGGGGATTTTAATGGAGGAGGATAAGTTGTGTTGAGGGTGGAGGTTAGCTAAGATGGTCCAATGCATAATAAACCAAACCAAACCAATTCCTTCTCCTATCCAAATAAAACTAAGCTCCATTAATCAGAATTAATCCAGGAATGATAAATGACAATTAAACTATAATGCTAAGTATGAAATATACCACAACTTAACTGGTCAAGAAAATGAAAAATACTGGTCAGAAATACGATCACGTATAAAATACGTATCACAAATTTTGGGGCACTACATCTCAGCGCTAATCCTTGCACTTTCGGACGGGCCAGAAGGGTTTCAAATATTTAGTGATGTATCGCGGATGGGTTTGGGATGCGTGCTTATGCAAAGGGATAAGGTGATTTCGTTTGCTTCGAGACAATTGAAGCAACACTAGAAGAATTATCCTACGCATGATCTGGAGTTAGCGGCCATTGTGTTCGCGTTGAAGCTATGGCGGCACTATCTTTATGGTGTAGCTTGCAGAATCTATACGGACCATAAGATCCTCAAGTACATCTTCACTCAACGGGACCTGAACTTACGACAGCGGCGTTGGCTCGAACTCATTAAAGACTATGATTTGACTATCGAGTACACGCCGGGTAAGGGAAACGTCGTAGCGGACGCTCTGAGTAGAATGTTTGCAGGGTGCTTGTCTATCAACCGTAACATACAGCGAGACTTGGCAGAGATGGGTATCGAACTCCGAATCCGTTACCGTGGAACACGATTGGCCCAATTACACCTTGAGTCGAGCTTGCACAACAAAATAAAGACCGCACAGGAGGACGACCCATTCCTGAAGAAGATGCACGAGCTGATTTCGACGGGAAAGGAGACCGACTTTGTGGTGGACGAGGACGGAATGACGCGGATGAAGGGGAGGATATGCGTGCCAGACCGTGCTGAACTTAGAAAGAAGATTCTGACAGAAGCCCGTTATGCGAAGTACTCGTTGCACCCCGGGAGTACCAAAATGTATAAGGACCTGCGTACGACCTTTTGGTGGCACGGCATGAAGAAAGACATGGCAACGTTTGTGTCACAATGCATGGCCTGTCAACGGGTGAAGGCCGAGCATCAAAGACCAGGCGGGGAGCTACAGAACCTCGACATTCCAGTATGGAAGTGGAACGACATCTCTATGGATTTCATCATGGGCTTTCCGAAGACGTCGCGGAAGAATGATGCGATTTGGGTCATTGTCGATCGTTTGACCAAATCTGCTCATTTCATCGCTATTAAAGCATCATGGAGCGTCGATCGGTTAGCCCAGATTTATCTCGATGAGATCGTCAGACTGTACGGGGTACCTGCCACAATCATTTCGGACAGAGACGGGCGATTCTTATCACGTTTCTGGGCGAGTCTACAGGCGGCGCTGGGCACTAAGTTGAACCTTAGCTCCGCGTACCACCCGCAAACCGATGGCCAGACAGAAAGAGTGAATCAGATCCTGGAGGATATGCTACGTCTGTGCGCGATAGATTTGAAGACTAGTTGGGACACGCACTTGCCGCTCGCGGAGTTCGCATACAACAACAGTTATCAATCTAGCATCCAAATGGCTCCCTACGAGGCACTTTACGGGAGAAAGTGCCGATCTTCGATTTGTTGGGACGAAGTCGGGGAGCGACAGGTCCTCGGGCCAGAACTAGTCGAACAAGCCGTCGAGAAGGTCCGCATGATTCGAGATAGGCTCCGCATTGCCCAGAGTCGACAAAAGAGTTATGCGGATACTCGTCGACGACCGTTAGAGTTCTTGGTTGAGGACCATGTGTTTCTGAAGGTGACGCCGATGCGGGGCGTCATGCGATTCGGGGTAAAGGGCAAGCTGAGTCCGAGATTCGTAGGGCCCTTCGAGATCCTCGAAAGAGTGGCGACCGTTGCTTACCGGATCGCGCTACCTCCTGTCCTGGCCGAAGTGCACGATGTCTTCCATGTCTTCCAACTTCGGAAGTACGTGCATGACCCAAGTCATGTGGTTAGTTTCGATCAGTTGGAGCTACGCGCCGATCTATCATACTCGGAGGAGCCCGTGCAAATTTTGGACCGTAAAGAAAAGATCCTGCGGAGCCGATCGATGTCCTTGGTTCGCGTACTCTGGCGCAACCATTCCGTTGAGGAGTCGACGTGGGAGCTAGAGGCGGAGATGAAGGAGAAGTACCCTTCACTTTTCGCCGACGAAGGTCAGACCCTTGTTCTTAAGTTTCGGGACAAAACTTTTTCTTAGTGGTATATTATGTAGTGCCCCGCTCCCGTTGGGGCGAAGCACTATGTAATAGGCTCGTGCCAAGTTAGACATGGTCGGGAACATAGATGGCTAGTCTGACTCGGCGACGAGTTTGGTATACAAAAACCATGGCATCAATAAAATCGATTTGGACGAGTGATATGAGTACCGTTCCAACTAATGGATCGACTACTGTTGGAATAAGTCCTAGATGCGGTAGACGGCGTCTTGGCGAAGGAACTCTAAAGAGAGCGACGCAACCCGTCTGCCGTTGGTTTTATTGGTTTATTGGCTTTCTGAACGAATTGTTGCGTGGATTTGATAGTGTGCTTTCGCGTCGATTTCTGAATGCGTCTTTGGGAATTTCGAAGGAAGGATTGAAGGAAGGGTTCTAATTCGATGCTCGTGCGCCATTGCAGGAGTTCGTGTAACTGACGCTTGACCGTCGTGAAGCGTTCTCCTACTCTCGGTGCAATCTCCTTAGGTGGGTGGTTCTTCGGCCCCTTCTTTTCTACTCCTTCCCGCCAACTAAATTCTTAAAGTTCAATGTTCAAATCGATGATGCTAACGGGATGTATGAGATCAAGAGCTCGGGATAATATATCAACCTAGAGAAGTTAACTCCGAATTTATAAGTTCACACTAAGTAGAGAAAAGATAAAGTTCTAAGAAAGAGATAGAATATATTTCATGCCATGCAAAACACAACGATGAAAACCTTGGTGGCGGTACATCATGACTCGGAGAATTTGGTACCTACGGGATGCTAAATCAGAACATACGATTTCGAGGGAAAGGACCCTTGCACGAGTAGGAATGATTATGTGATTTGATAATGGTTACGCTATGCAATTTACTTCATACATATTAAACTGTTCATACATTCGCATGGTCAAGGACGACTTGTGCACAAGGTGAGCTTTCCTCGAGACGGTACCCAGGGCCCTGGGACCGAATCGGCCTAGGAGGAAATTATGGAAATCGTGCTTCGGCGCGAGGCATTGCGAGACCTCCAGTTAGGCTCGCTACCTGGACTGGAGGGCGCGTCGCAAGGCTACATAATCGTCCTTCATGGTGTCGATATCACCAATGACCGCATATAGGATAGATTGCATGCTCACTTATTGTCTTGTGCAGGTGGTAAGTATCATGCATATTTTGTGCAGGAAAGGAGCACGGCCATGGTAAGAATGTCTTTAAATTGGTTATGTGTTATCGTTTAAAATGTGTCTTCGATATGAACTGCAATTCATATAGTTCTAAATAGAAAGATCACTTTGTATGCTAGAATCCTTAATAAGCAGTGTCGGTTTAGACGAGTGGGTTCGTCCCAACCACTAGCAAGTGTGCTAACCCCCAACTCCCCAGGTAACGAGCGCGCTGCGGGAGCTCGAGACTAGACCTGAAGCTGAAGAACGGGAGGCGGCACGAAGCTCTCCTATTTTGAAGTATTTTGAAGCCCAACTCAGATCGAAGGCTTTGTTCAAATGTATAAATGAGCGTGAATGTATGGAACGACAAGGATTATTTCAGGGCAAGCTTGTCGAGAGTTTTTCTTTTGTGTTTCAAGATGTAGCCGCAACGGCATATGTAATGTAAAAATAACCTTGCACATACTTTGCAAGCTTATGAATGAAAAGTTAAATTTCTTCCTATGCTATGTCTTCAACTCTCTGTACTGTTTAATTTTAACATGTCGAGTCAAAAGGGAATTTCCAATTTCACATCCTTGCCTTGTGCAAGTCCATTAAAGACTTGCACGGCATCACGTCCCGACCCGTGGGGATCGATTTATATCGAGTCAAGGCGATGGCGACCGATTCGGCGAGTCAGGGCGTGACACCCGCCGTCCAGCCCCCGACGCCCCCGCCCCAAGCCCGCCGCCCAGCCCCAGACGCCCCCGCCCCAAGCCAGCCGCCCAGCCCCCGACGCCCCCGCCCCAAACCCGCCGCCCAGCCCCGACGCCCCCGTCCCAAGCCAGCCGCCCAGCCCCCGAATGTCCCCAAGCCCGCCGCCCCGCTGCCCCTACGTCGACACCGCGACAGAGAGAGATAGAGAGAGAGGGGATTACCTTCGGGAGAGAGAGAGGAGAGGACGCCGACGCCGATCACCGAAGCCGCGGGAGAGAGAGAGAGAGAGGGGAGAGAGTGAAATTGGGGGAAATGCGAAAAGTTCCCCCCACCGTTTCAATGTAAGTCTTGAACGTATATTTAGCGACGGAATAGCGACGTCCTAGAATCCGTCGTCCGGTAGTCGCTATTTTTTATACTTGCCGACTGAATATCCGTCGCTAAGTAGTCGAAGAAATGTCCCGCCAATTCTCTACACAATTCCCGCCAAATAATCGACTACGTAGCGACGACTAACGATCCGTCGCTATATCTCCGACACCATAGCGACGGATGTGCGACCTTTCCCCCCCCCTAAAATTAAAATAAAAAATGTATAGGCGTGTGGTCGGTAATCCGTCGGCGAGCGGCCACGAAGCCGTCGCTAACGCCGACTGAAAATTTTCGTCGCTAATTGTCCATCGCTAATTTACTGTATTTTGGTAGTGCTGATCCAGTATCAGGAATGCCACCCCTAGCAGTCCTACATTGAAATAGGACTGCCAGCACCCTGGCAGTCCTAATTCAATGTAGGACTGGCAGGGGTGTGGCAGTCCTACTTATCAAACTCTGTGAGAAGCTCCTCAACTGAAAACTCTTAATTTAGCACGGAGAATGGCTATCTGATCCGGTATCAGAACTGCCACCCCCTAGCAGTCTTACATTGAATTAGGACTGTCAGCACCCTGGCAGTCCTAATTTAATCTAGGACTGCCAGGGGTGTGGCAATCATATTTGTAAGTCTCTCTAATTTAGCACGGAGCACGTAGAATGGTCATTCTCCCCATGTAAATTAACACAAAGAATGGCCATTCACCTACATTTTAACACTGGGAATAGACATTCTCCATGTAAATTAAGACGGAGAATGGTCATTCCGGTGCATTTTATGGTCAGATAAAACTTTGGAGGGCCATAACTTTTGACTGGGAGGTCGAAATGAGGCCCGGTTGGTCGCAAAATGAGCGTATCTTTGAGGAGCCTGAGATTAACTTTTTTAAGTTAGACGGCCTTCCGAAATTTTAGAATCGCAAAAAAATGATGTTTTGACCTCCGTTTTAGCACTTTTTGTCGAAATTTTAGAATCGCAAAAAAAATATGTAGGACTGTCAGGCCCCTGACAGTCCTACATATGTGAAGGGCTGCCACCTCTCTGGCAGTCCTAATCTATGATCGGGACTGCCAGACAGGTGACAGTCCTCTGTGTCACAACCCGATTTTTTCGATGCATCAAAGTGTTCTTCGGACGTGGCGGGAAGAGAGTATACAACATTTGATGATCCCGGTTGTTCCATGTTCAATATTTTTCTACATTAAACACATAATTCAACTTTTTATATGTGAAATTCATGTTTAAAACATTAAACATATATTAATTCGATGACTTACTAATAAATGAGAGAAGTCAATGACCTAGAGTTGAGGGAAAAATTTGGGATAAAAATCAATGACCTAGAGTTGAGAGAAAAAATTGGAAAAAAATGTAGGTTGAAAAAAAATTTGGGGTTAAATTCTTTGACCTAGAGTTGAGGGAGAGAAGAAAAGAGTTGAGGGAGAAGAAAAAGTAGAGGAAGAGAAAAAGAAAACAAAAGTTGATATTTATACCTTTGCTTGGGCTTGCCCCAAGTAAAAAAAATTAATGACAAACTTGTAATATTTTGAAACATTTTTGGACTAGCCCCTAGCAAAAAGGGTAGTGCCCTTAGAAAAAACCTTTACATATGGAAAAGAGCTTCGATATGCCTACAACCAAATGCTTACCATTTTCTTACAACCGCCACGTGTCGAACTTGAATTGGAGGGGAGAAGTGGTAAGGTCGGGTGGAGCCCATGTAGCAGGGGGGGTGAGAGGGGAGGTGGGACCCGGTGGGACCTTTACAGCCTCTTTCTCCCATCTCTTACACATGGGTCCCACCGGGTCCCATCTCCCCTCTCACCTCTCCTTCTGTGTCACTGGAATATTACTCTTTGATTCATAATACTCAGGAATTCATGGCAATCTCAAAAAATAAGTTTCGTAGTGCATAACAGCATTCCCATCAGTTGTGGGACAATTATATTTATATCAGCTAAAGACCCCCAATAGTTGCCTAACATCAGATATATGGTAGAAGTAGCTACATAATGTGTTCCCATTGAGCTGACTGATCAATGTCGTTGTTACTTAGCAATTGCTCCATCAGGTCGGGATGCGAGGCGAAAATCTTGCTCAGGAATAAATGCTCAAGTGGCCATCAAGAGTGACCACCTTCAAAGTATTGTACATCTATTCAGTCCAAGACCCGTAAGGAATCTTCTACCAGAAGGCCAAAGACGAGCAAAGAATCCTATTCGTTCAGCTTCACGCATGAGTGGTGCTTGACCTTCACCTAGTTGTGTTGGCCCATCATCAATGTCTGCCGCTTCATCATTTTGGTTTTCATTGTCAGGGTCCTTCTCAACTTTTGATTCCATTCCCACCTCAGAAATTTCTCCTGGCTTCTTGTCAAATAAGCCTTTGAACTGTTTCCTAGCCTTCTTTTCGACCTCCTGTTTTGTGCAAGTAATATTCAGCAATATTTGAGTTTTTGCTGAAATTCAACAAATATTAACAAACCACAACTTACCTGCTCCTTTTGCTTTAGCTTAAGAAGGGCTGCCGAAGCATCGGGTTCTGAAGATTTGTCAAACTTTATCATCTAAGCAAATAGGAAAATATTGAGTCATAATTGCCCCCTTCGGTTCAAGAGCTAATAAAGGTTATCATGCGACATGATACAAGTTTGGTCTAAAGATCACGCACCTGATTAAAATCTTTCCTAGCTTCATCAAAATCTCCAAGCAACATGTAGGACATACCACGGCGATATAAAGCTTTGACATGTGCTGGGTTCGCTTCTATTACCTATTTTCCAAAATCGGGAAGTCTACTAATTAATGTAAAATTAGACATAAGAAAGATCATCAAACTAGTAAACTTTTGCCCAAAAAAAAAACAGTGACAGTTCTATTGATAGACACACCAACAAGAAAGACTTCATTACACAAGTTTTGCAATTCTATTGATAGGAAACAGTGGAAAACAAATATCCAGATTTTTACATAAAATATGATGAATGGCATACAACAATCCCCATGAGATGGCACCAGAGAATACAATTTACTCACCAACATGCATAAACGCATGCAGTAATGAAAGAACACATAACCTATACAAAGATTTTCTTGGCCGTAGTACAACTTGGTAATTATCAATTGAAATATCAACGCAAACCACAAATAAGATACCACCGTTAGAAGTGCAAGATCATCAAAAGATCTTCCTCAAGAAGTATAAGATGGACGTGGGCATTTCAAGAAGCGTCAAGGTTAAGCTAAATCTTCTTTAGTGGACACAGCAAATGTTTTTACAATTACCAGGATGTTAGGTTCTTTACTTCCCAGATATATTGCTCCCTGCCTAACATTTCGAAAGGTCTGCGACTCTCTTGTTGCATTTTTAAAGCCTGCCAAATTCTGCACTCACTGTTTGCTTTTCTAATGAGAGGATATTATAAGGGAAGCACCACCAGTTGCAAGGTGTGCATGGCCTCATTTGAACCCCTAGCACCTACTCTGATCCTTGTACTCCTCGTACACATACAGTCTAGCTAAATGAATCTTTATTAGCACCAAAATGCATCACATCTGAAAGTAACTATTAAGCTCCTATACTTCGAACTAGCTTTTACTCTTAAATCTCTTCCGCATGCAACACTAATGTTGAGAGCAAAAGGGTGAAATTGTCACATTCCAGGTATGCTTTAAACATTGAACACCTTGTGGCAACCATCATAGCCACAAGTTTGGTGTTCAGGAATAATTCGGCGAGGTTGAATAGTTCGAAATTTGGAAAAATAATAGAAAAAATATACTTTCTATGAAATTACAATAAAACTCCCTATTGGCTGTACATCAAAGATGGCATTATAAAGTCTTCCAAAACCAAAGTTCTTACCAAAAAGCTTCACATATTTTGTGAATAGTACTATGGTAAGACTTAAGACCAAAACAATTGGATTTTTTTTTAAAACAATAGAGGTTTAACTTGTTGTATGACAATCTTCAGTCAACTACAAATTAGGGATGCCAGCCAACTAAACCTTTTATCGACCTCAAACCCATGACCAAATCAAACAATAACTTGAGCTTTAACCATTATGTAGCAGCCAACAAGTTCCTATAGCTTTGCGTAGGCTAATAGAACCTACTTTTTGGTCCCACGTCAGCTGTAAGGAAAAATTGAAGGTGAACACCTAAAAATTTAGTTGCCTAATGGGAGCTGATTTTTAGACCCACATCAGCTGTGAAGAATTAGTGAAGATGAGCATCCCTCTATAAAAGCTAGAGAAGGGGCCTACATCTTCAATTTCTATGGGCCTCGGAAAATTGAGGCCCAGCCCATGCGGCTACATTCGCATTGGATTGACTGAACAAAACACGTATTATGAGCAAATATCAGTTTTACTCTCGATTTTTCCGAAAATTCGTGATTTAGTCACACATCCACAAATTAATCACCCATATGTTCGGTTTCTCATATTCCAGTAAAATTCACGATTTGTTTTCAAAAATTGACCGATTATGTGACTATGGCAAACATGAGTCTCTTGTATGCCATCTTCTCGGGCTTCCCAGTAATATCCTAAAGGTTCTTCTCAACTGGTGAAGGATTCAAATGTGAGAAAAGTCCAGGGCTCAAAACCTGGAGGTAGAGACAGTGTTGAGTAACTGCCCTTACAAGTAGGAATAAGAAACTAGACTATTGTTTAACCAAAACAATACAATATCATGATCATTTATTCCAAAAAACAGACAATACCATCATATCAACCTTGACAGAACTATTTCTAGAAACATAACACATAATTTCAAGAATTACTCAGCATGTATCCCATATATCCAATGATACCTTATTGCATGTCTCAATTGATTTTCTGTATTCACCCATTTTCTGCAGGCAAGCTGCCACATTTAAATGCAACGAGTTCTGCAATCAATAAAGGAAATATAGTAGATTAAAAAAAATTGTGATGAAAATGCATGATAATACCCGAAAGTTCTTTATGTAAGACATTAGGTCCTCAGTGGGAAATACATTAAGCAGTTGACAATAAAGACATTAGGTCCTCAGTGGGAAATACATTAAGCAGTTGACAATAAAATATGGAAAAGAGAATCAGATGTTAGTCATGTCCCCAAGTTAAACCAATCCCACTGTGAAGATAAAATAGGTTTACATATATCGAGTTTGTCACAGCAATTTATCTTACTCTTGAATTCAGAAAGATTTTTCCTTCTTCATCATCCTGAGGATTTACATGATTGTATTCCCGAAGGACCTGTAGAGAAAACCATAGAAAGCAAAACCACCCTCAATAATAAATAACATATCTTCCAAGTACATTGTGAAAATCAAACTAAGAGAAGTTATTGCAGGTTTCTTTTTATTCTTATGTGCTTCTTGTTTTCTCATTTTGAATCTTGCATCACTAGATCACAAGTATCTATTTGCATCATATGTATAAATCAACAATCCCAATGGAAGTACTACAGCCTCTTGTTTCAAAATAAAAGTAATATGAAGAAGATCATGCCTTCTCATACTTCGCCTTAGCAAGTTCAATCTTTCCCTCTTTGAATAGCCTGTTACCCTGAAAAGGAAAACACGTCTGAGTCTCATATTTAGTTAAAACAAAGGAGCATTGACATATATATATATATATATATATATATATATATATACATACTCAGTGGTGGGCATGTCTGGCGGGAGAGGAACCGGCGCATTTATGAGGGACTATCCACCCCAGTGGTGGGCATACTCCATAATATTGAGTCGGATGTACTAGTTATGTCCCCCTGAGTTGGGATTGTATCTTATGTTGTAACCTTATTGAGATGATGGAATAAATTTACCCTTTTTCCAAAAAAAAAAAATATATATACATATATATATATATATATGCCCGCTTCAGGTACTACATGGTCACTCCAAATACACTATGACATGACAAACTCAATGATCTTTCGTTGTTGACGTGGCCGTACAATGTTGGCTTAATTCATGGCTGTCAACATACTCAACTAGTATGATTATTATCAGTTGAATTTTGTGCACACATAATCATAGAGAAGAAAAGTAGGAAATTTAACGTGCAATAAGCCCGCTGTACCATGTTGTCTTAATTCATGGCTGTCAACATACTCAACTAGTATGATTGTTATCAGTTAAATTTTGTGCACACAAAATCATAGAGAAGAAAAGTAGAAAGTTTAACTTATAATAAGCCCTGAGACATAGTACACTAACTTCAAATAACAGATCGAGTAATTCTTACAACACACTGCTGAGATGCATTCAGATTATGCATTTGTCAATTTTCCCCTCTCAAATTCTTAACTAAATATAATCTTTTAATTACTATTTAACTCAAACTTCTTGGTAATATTCCAATACATAGCCAAAGGAGAAACTTCCCCCGCGCATGTTTTTGCAATGCAATAGACCTTGAGCAGAAATAAGCCATTTGGTATAGATCCAATGGAGAAAGAAAAAGTACGAATAGAATATTAGATTGCATACCGTATTTTTAATTTTGTCAGCTTCCTCCATTATGCTTTGGAAGCTTAAACCCGTCCAATCCTGTTGCCGATAACATTGATGCATAAGTAATAAAACTAAAATGGGTGTAAGAATATATGCTGAGACTCTTAAGGAATGAGGGAGAAGGGATGCGGTGGTATTTTCCAGTAGCTATATCTACTAAATCAACCCATGTCATTATGTGAGTCCGTTTAATAGAAGAAGATGATGCATAGTAAGGGTGTAGCTAATGTCGCATAGATGTAAAAAAATCTCCTGTTCAACTTGTTTCAAAAAAAAAAAATCTCTAGAGGAAATACAATAACACGGTGGTGAATATCAACACCAATAAAATACAATTCGTCAAACGGAAAACTTGCAATGAGTGCAAAAAGACAGAAAAGGAAGGAAAGATTTTTTTTAAGAAAAGATTCTCTACATCATTAACACAGTACAGTTAAACTGTTTTATATTACAAAAGGTCTAAGAATGTTTAAAATGATTGCATAGCTTGTCACACTCTGTTGCCAAGATCTACTTAGCTGAACTTTCACTTTGGTAAAAGAGAAATATCTACATACCGACATCAGTTCAGAACATATATACCTTTGGCATCTCAAAACCAAGTAACTCAATTTCCCACTGAACATAAGCACCCTCGGGAACATTGGCAGGCCTGTGCACGAAAGTGTGGGAAAACATATTTGTAAGGGTGTCCTTATGAAGCCCAAGATGAGAGTTTATAACGGAAATAACCTTTTAAATTTATCATATGCATAATCTGGTGGGCAAGTGACTATCGAAATCTCTCCGGGAAGCATTAGACGAACAGACATTTCAAGTCCCTCAGGCACCTAAGGAAAATAAAGATAACAAGCATACTAAAATAAAATAACATCCAAGACCAAACCAATTACAACATGCATCATGTAACCATTCAAAAGAAGTAACCAGTTCCAGTATGTAGCCACAAGTAACATGATAAATTGCTGACCATAAACATTTTAATGTAATTATCAAATTCATTTAGCTTGTAAAAAAAAATATATATATCCTGAAGTTGGATGATATTTTCTTCCTTTCAAACACATCCTTTTTCTTCCTTCCATTTTTCCTTCCCATGCACCAACTGCGTGATCAAAAATAGATGTCTCCCTGCTGTTATGGCAAAAATTTCTCTTATTTTGCTTCCTTGGCCAGGAATTTGTGAAAAACTTATGTGATGATGTCCAGTTGAAATGGACGTAAAAATCTGTTAATACTTCTGTGGAGCTATTTCAACGTTGAGCGTCTCACTTTTCTCATTTTGTCTCCATTCAAGAATCCAAGTTTCAATAGTTCAGTTTTGGTGAATTCAAGAAGACCCCATCATGTTCCTTTACTTTCACTATACACCCATAATGTCTGTTCTTCCATTTAGCACTCATAAAAACTGCCTTCGTTTGGACGCTTCTGCTAGTTTGTCTATTGATATAACAAAAGCTGAAATATTTAACCAAAATTAAAGATGTGGCACCACCGTAATGGATAACCTCAACAAGTCAAACTCTTAAAAGAATTATTATATTATATATAAATCAGATGAGATTTTTTTCACATAATAATGACAAAAATATACAAAAAAAAAGAAGAAAATTGACAGTTCTTAAGTTAAAGGGTGATAAACATGTATTGAAGAAATGTTAACAGGGTTTCCTGAAATTTACTACACTTGGGAAATTTTAAATTTCGGGATAATCACCCTAAAATTAATAGCCTCGCACATACCACATTACTCTAAAATTTTACTCTATTACTATTCGTTGAAACAAAATTGCTACAACTACGGTCTAAAAGAAAATAGTTGAATTTAATCAAGGTTGAAGCAAGGCTCACAGAATTAGTATTGGAACTGGTATCTTACCCTAATAAGTACCATCTGTTTCGGAGGCTTCCAGTGGTTTAGGTAGTTTTGAATGGGTTGATTTTGGTAGTTTCAGCAGTTTCAGTATCGGTTTTGGTCAATACTAAAGACCATTGGTTGAAGCAATAGTTGGAATTACTCTTTTATAAGAAACATTTCATACCACAAAAATGTCAGCAGGTTACCAAGCTTTGAATATGAAATGCTCCATCTCTTCAACAAAGTGTAGTACCAGTTTGTTTTTGCAATTTATCATTATTATGAGCCAAGCAGGTACTATGAAGCCTGGATGTGACTCAGTGATATTAACCAAACTCGTACTGATCCAGTGTTTGAACAAATAAATTGATATGGAATGTCAGATATGCTTAAATATGGATAGGGTGGAGGAGAACTTCATGCTGATTAGCAAAAGCTAACATGTCAATATCTAAGTAGCCAAAACTTATGTTCAATAATACAAGCAACATCTGACTACAAGCAACTATCGAACAATTATAACAAAAATAGCGTTCCAAAATAGCTTTATTTGCCATCTTGATAGGGAAAGGCATCATTTAAGCTTCAAAGTATCGATCTAAAAGTGGAAGTATAATATAGGACTCTCCAAGGAAGACTGGTTATCTAGGGGAAGTAATTACGATCTCTCTTAGTCTTAGACTTACCCATATTTATTCAGATAGGAGTTGACTTGATTATCTTTAGTATTTAGGATTTTCTAAATCATTATTTGGTTATAATTTGATTTGTTTGGGAGGTGCTTAGGGTTTCTTCATACGATTAAAATTTGTTTCTAAGTATGATATGTTTGGAGGCTATAAATAGGAGCATACATTTTGTAAATACTTTATTGCTTCTTCTTTTTTATTGAATTCAATTAAGAGTTTTTTGCCTGTGATATTCGTTCTCTCCTCCTAGAGAATACTAGGATTTATTTTGCTTCATATAGAACATCTATCCCACGCCTTCTGATACACTAGTTGGTATCAAAACCTCTGGCCTGTTGGCTAAATTCCATCAATGAACTGAGGGCAACCATCTCCATGCTCTCACCTAGCAAGTTAACCGTAGGGAGCAATCTTGCAAAGATTGAAGGAAATTGTCGTTATCAAGAAGTGTCACGCACCAACAATGCTGGCATCATTCCTTTCGATTTTACAAACAACTACAACCATCTCAATTACCACCAAACTGTCAACATGCTTATGCTGAGTCAGTGAGTCCAATAACGAAGAATTTGCTAAGCAAATTTTTGGCAAGTCGGACCGTGACAGGATCAAAGAAGAATGAAGCGAACCATGATCAGGAAGAGATAAATTATCTGGTTAAGGACCCCCCTGAGTTTCTACGGAACCATAATTTTTTATTTTATTTTTGCAGCAATGTAATTGTACTACAACAAGGTAATAAGCATGTGGCTTATTACATCATCATCTCTCCAACCTAACTGGATCTCAAACTTTGCATGATGATCCTTTTTTTTTTTTTGCATCTGTTGCATCCTTTCTTCTCGATCCGACGTTCGAACCGATATCCACCGCATGCTTTACTGAGGTTAACTGTCGATACCACGATACTCTACCCAAATAGAATGTTCGGATAGAACGCTCCTACAGGTCCAACTCTCAATCAGTCGCTACCTGAAATTCTCGATTCTTCTCCCCTTTAATATTTAAGGGCATATCACGCCAAGGGAGAATCGAACCTCTGATTCAGTTTCCTGGTTCTTATACCTCCAAGACTTGACCACTTGAGCCAATGCTTGTTGACTAGGATTAGTTTTAAGTAGGATTAGGATTTATTTTAAAGGCTGTAAATAACAGCCTACATCCTGTAAAGACTTTCTTGCTATTTTCTATTGAATTCTTGTTAGATTTGTTCACTCTTTCTAAAGATTTATAGGGATTTTGTCGTCATATAGAACGATACCAACCTGAGAAGTGAAATCATTGATTGGACAGTGGCTGGTCTGTCCTTCCAGTTCTAGCCCGGGTGACACCAATACTGTTCAAAGTAGAACATGATCGTAGGGCATTCCACATATAGATATTTTGCACTACAGCTTATTCACAATACCAAGTCATATAAAGTACATCTATTAACTTTACAGCATTTATCAGATAAATGTAACTAAGGAGGTTGGAGGTACGATACTTACAAGCCCTTCTCCAGAACTGAACTCCAAAGGCTCGCCATAGTTGTCAACTCTTGTATCGTAGAACACGGTCTTTTCCTCATTGAGAAGCATTCCCTTATAATGCACCCTTAGTAAGCTATCATGAAGAGGGCAGTCCATAGGAAAATCACCTGATTGTTTCCAAGGATTTAGAACAACAGATAAAGTATCAAATAAATATTAAGTTCTAGTATGGCAGAAAATGTAGTGTGAATATGTGATATTCAAAATTACCAGCGAAGTTACGAATCCATTACTTGTAAATGAATATGTACTACCATGACATAGTTAGGAGTGTCCGCTGTGATAACATCAATTGCATGATCAAGGTTCTAATAGACTTAATGCGTATCACGGTATCAATGTTCTAAAATTCACTATGCAGGTTCGGTGCGGAGGAGGGACGCCTAGGGCCTAGGCCGCCCCGCCTAGGCGCCGAACAAGTCCGAACAGGTATCAAGCAATTTTTTCCCTCCTCTCTCACTCCCTTGTAATAGCTTATATAGTTTTTTTTTTAACTAATTTTGGTTCTATCTACTATTTCTCTCATCTCTAAACATCTCTTGTTATCTATGACAAGGTTCAAACACTTCTACAAGGCTGCAACAATAAAAATATTGGATCAAACTTTCATTTTGTATGAACAGTAAGCCAGCTTCTACAAGGTCAAACAGGTCCGAACAGGGCCGCACAAGGCATCGAACAGGTTCGAACCAGGACGCACAAAGACACAAACGCATTACACCGCCAATAGGAAGTTATCAGTTCGGCCTAGGAACGCCTAGCGCCTAAGCGGCCGCCGAACAGGCCAATTTTTATAATACTGATGTGTATAATAATCTATTAGTGACTAGGCGTTACAAATGGCCCAAACACGACCCTGGCTCATCTGAGCAAATTCCATTAGCCCTACTTGGCCACATCAGGCCCAAATTTTAATTGGCAGCAAGGTTCTGAGGTAAGTAGGTGGCCTCGATCAACACTATGACTCTAAATATAGGATGTTAGGGTACTCGAAGAGAGGTTTCATCTTCAAAACAACAAATGTTAATGTTTAAAGTGTTAGAATTCTACGGCCTCAAACCATCTGTAATAGGCATTTGTAATCTTATGTGATTATTTTGTTTGACTATATCAGTTATTCTCCAATATAGGCATCTCTTGTTTCCCTCACACACACACACGAGAAAGAGAGAGAGAGAGAGATGTTCCAAGGATCCCCTTAGAAAATTTTCTCTCTAAAGGGAATCCATTTGCCACCACCAAAAGTAAAACCCATAGGATTGATGATCCATAGCACTCAAACTAACCTAAACTAGTATTGTTTAGCATGAAAACTATAATGAGAATTGAGAAAGCACAGCCAACTTAACTCCAAAGATAGATTTGACAAGAGACCAAATAGATATGCCACTCTTCAGGAATGAATAAAGTATTCTATTCATCAAACTGCTCTCTGAAGTGAATGGTTTTTGTTGCTTCACAATTCATATTAGAAAAAGAAATTGGGAGATAAACAGAAGTAGTAAATTTAGATTTAAAAAAAGGGACACAAATATTGGCCAAGAGCGCTAACAGCCAGGAGTGACAAAGGACTTCATAAGAGGATGCTAGTAGACAGGAAATAATCTCGGACATAGTAAAGTAAAATTGAACTAATTTATTCGTTTTGAAGTGTTAACACATTGAGATGTTGGTGTATTGGGTGCACTTGGGGGCTAGATATAGAGGAACCAGTAGGAGGGTGATGCGAGGCATCAAACTAATTTATAGCAAAAAAATTGTGTATTTATTTATGAAAAGAATGACAATTAGTTTGAAAATTGAGAAGACATTGGCATCGAGAAATTTATTATCCATGGCTCCTAATAGTTGGATCACAGAGCATGATGATGGTTGAACAAGCCAACCAGGTTGCTGACAGTGACATCTAACTTAGGCTTACCTTGCCACGGGACTATCAGTCGTTCAACGAATAGGCCCAAATGTTACATTTGAGATCAAGATTGCATCCGTCTGTGCTCTAATTATTGTCAAATATTTTCACTGCGGGTCTGGTGAGTCCCGATCCTTTAATAAGGAGGAGAATGCATTAGGTGCCGACCTGCAACATCACTTTGTTGGAAGCATTACTTTGTTGGATGTCTACGAAGACCCAAACATTGGATATATGTTTTATTGTTGGTGTCATATCTATGGAAAAACAATGTCTCGGCCGTGAAGTGAACAAGTAAAACTCTTCTAGAGCAACAAAGGATTTGCCCACACGTTTTAGAGAAACGAGACATTGAGTGAGTGCGTCGAACCTAAGGACTTGCCAATATGGTTTTGAGATTTATATTTCCTAATTCTAACCTTAAAGCATCGAAAGCCCACTTGAATACACCAAGGAAGCAGGCATACAATATTTTGGTTCAAAAACAAAGATAACAGGGAGTAGGTGAGGTAAAGGTTCTACAACTGACAATCTTAAGATCAGGGGCGTAGGCACATGGTGCCGAGGGGGCGCAGCTGCACCCCCTGGAATTTCAAAATTCAATTTTTTATTAGTACAGTCTACAGGAGCAGAAAGATCAGTGACCCATCATTTCATCTACAGTCTACAGTCTACATATTTTAGTACAGTCTACAGGAACAGAAAGACCCATTATCCATTCCATCTACTATCTATAGTCTACATATTTTAGCCCTTATTACTGCAGAATATCTCGTGTAGTCTACAGTCCATCTCCTGTCAATCACATTTCTCTCTGCCCCTCTTTTCAGCCGAACAGCATAAAACCACCAAAACCCCTCACCAAGACCTACAACTCCTTCTCGCCATCTCCTCCACCACCTTGGCCCAACCTCGTCATGTCAACGACCGGCTTCCACGTCGACCAGAAGAACATAAGCGAACCTGATGAGTCTTGTTGCAACTAAAGACGGTTGACATACTAACTCGTCGCTAGAAATTCTTATCCACACCTACCATCCTGCTTATTGACACGCTTTCTGATAGTCCGCTCTAACCGTGGCTCAAAATTCGAACGCCGCTTCTCCAGCGCCTCACCTCCTCGCCGCATGCAACCAGCTCGACCGCAACCTAGAGCTTCCTCCGCCTTGCCGAGAACTCATTGGACCTCGCTTTGTCAGGGAGACTCTCAGCCAGAGGAGGAACCCAAAGGAAGTTTGCCTACTTCCATTATTTTAAGTCAAATACTGATGTTGATGATTCTTTCCTTGACAAAGGAAGAGGGAGAAAAATGAGGGCTACTTTATTTGATAAGAACTTTGCACATAAGCCACAAATCAGGTAATTTACCTAAACCCCACCTAGAATATTAAATAACTGTAAATGCACTTAATAGTTATCATATATATAATATATATTGATATATATGATATTTTTAGGATTATAAATGTGTTATTATAATTTATTAGTAATAGTAAGTATTGCGCCCCCGAATTATAATCCTGGCTCCGTCACTGCTTAAGATTAATATGACACAAGTGCTTGGATGAGTAGGCATGGAAATGAAGACACAGTAGTTAATAATAAGGAAACTAGGTGATCATGAAATCATGCACAAAGGGATTAAGGCAAGTTAGTTTGTTGAACGCAGATTTACATGTTACTTTATACGATTCTAATGTCACCAAGGTTGGTTATTGCAGACAAATTCTCAAAAGTAGTTCACTCTAGTTCCTGTAACACTAACAGTTCTAAATTTTCAGTTCTAAGAGATGCACATTAGAAATGGTTCTCTTAAAGCTGAAAAGCTAAATTGTTCCTCATCATATCCAAGCCTTCTCGCATCAAATGGGTCAGCAATGGGTCATAAAAAAGCTCCATAAAAGAATCAACAAACTTTTTATAACCAGCTGTCAACCTGACGTTTGCCCTCTACAATGATGTCTAGCTCTTGGCGAGTAGGTAGACCTACATTTTGGTTATGGAGTTTAAGCTCATGCAACCAAAGAGCACCCTCCAAGTTCCCCTAGACTACAAAAAGGTCTTGATGAATAGGTAAGATGGCACAATTTGTTATCGGAAATTGTATTCATCTCTATGACACATTAAGCCAAAGGGTGAGAGGGAATGGCAATCTCATGGAGATCAAAATTGTTTTATAGATTAAAAATACCTCTTCCGTCAAGAACACGGCGCTTTATAAGACGGCCATCGCCAAGCATGTCTCGCACCTGTCGGGACAGTTTAAATGTTGGATTAAGTCATGGACAATTCTCTAAGTTGCATATGACCAAAAATAAATTTAAGTTAAATGGCACTACCAAACAATGATTTGGTGATATGAGATAATTATCATCACACAGCCCATTAAGTTAAAAAGGCCGATGATTGGCGTCTATGTTGCACGGACACAGAAAAATGGTGTATGTATGCATATCGTTTATGTATTCTTATCCGTGCGTGTAAGATAGGCGACTAATTTAGTACTGGTCAAGAGATATGTATTCCATATCTGAATTGTTTCCTTATCTGTGCCCCTATTTGTGCAAAGATCGGCATCAACTATCATGATCAACACATCACAAAAACTGTAGGGATCAAAAATATGTTTTACAGCTAAGCAAGAAGTTGCCTGAAGCAAATAATTTTTAAGATGGCTGAAAACTATGTTTTGCATCCCAGGATAATTATCCAACCCATTTACTTGTTGCAAAAAGTGAAAATTTTAGCACAGGTGAAAAGTCATCCATCAAGGGACCTGTGATGCATGGGAAAAATCTTCAAACTATCTGATATATGATCCATGTCTAGGTCATGATCAGTAGTGCACATAATCATTTTAGGTAATTGACTGAGCCATCTCAGGATGAGAATCTCATTATATGACACACTAGAAAGAATCTTATGTATGTATGCTTGTGTCTGAACTGAATGTATGCTTCTCGTTGTACGACTAACCAGAATGCTTGTGTTGGTGTATAAAGTACTGCCAAGGACATTGAAACTAAACACATGCTGGAAACTTCTTCATACATATATAAATAGATAGCAACATAATCAGGCCATTAACAGGGAAGAACTACTTAATATAAACAATAACCACTCAATTTTACATTTAAAAATAAGTGTACCTGAACGAAATGGACTAGTTCCACTTCAAATTGAACCTCTACGAGACCTTCTATTATTGGCATCAGAGGGGAACATGTCAAGTAGCTACTGCTAACAAAAATTATTGCCTTTTCTCCTCGTGTCATCGTTCCCATTGCCATCTCAAGCCCTTTTGGTACCTAAATTAAATACATTAACAAGAAAAAAAACATAAAGAAAGGAATGTGAAATGGAAGAAACCATCTCTGCAGAAAAGAAAAGAAAGTTGGCATTAATTAGTCAACCATGGGAAGTACAAAATAAATGGATCAAGTAAGTTTTGAAAGCAAAGGACCTATAGCATGTATCCCATTAATTGTAATGCTCTAACACTTGGCAACTGGCTCCCGGCAGAATAGAAATCATGTCCTATATCCTACCATTCCCTCAGCTTCTAAGAGAGATCAAACTGTAAGGATAACTGCTTTACCAACCTCTGATTTACCGAATGTAAAATGGTATTGTTCCAAGGTATGCGCCAGAATCAGTTTCCCACTAACAGTCTTTGCAATAATCCTGGAAATATGAATTAGTTTTTAACTGTAGTTACCATTTCATAAATAGATTATACAGCTTGGATTTTAAGTAAGCAAAGCATCCCAGATAGCAAAGATAACTATATTAAACTGAAAAGTGAAAGCGTAAAACAGTAAGTTGGTTAATAATCTATGCAGTAGTTATTGTATCTCATCAAATCCTGATCTGTTGGCCCATGGTTTGATTGATGGGAACTTTTTTAACAAATGTTAGGCTTAAAATAATGAGAAGTAGGGAGCGTCCTAATTTTCATGGAATATATATATATATATATATATATAGAGAGAGAGAGAGAGAGAGAGAGAGAAAATAGAGATTGCAAGGGTAAGTAATATGTATACAATGTAGAGCTCCCTCTAATCCCAAGAACCTGGGTCCAGTTCAGAACTATTAATCCAAGGGTCTAGCACTACTTGTATCCTATCCAACTCATTTACAGATCTAGATCGTTAGCTTGTAGCCACTGACGAATCTCTTGTGACCTTTTCATATTGTAAAAATCATGATGTAACTATATTATAACAGGAACAGGATGTTCGCGTTATGAGCAGCAAGCCCCATCAATAAGCTGCTTTTCTTATGTCATTGCCATGAGTTAGATCTTTCTGTTGATACCATATAAATCAAAGGGCTTTATTATCATGTCATAACCCAAACTAAGCTGGACGAGACAGATGCCTTCTAAGTACGTAGTATGATGAATGGGCATATTAGTGCAAGAAAATTAGCACGTCAGCGTAGATGAATGGGCAGAGTAGAAAAAGGAACAGATGAACATGTTCATGGAATCTGTCTAGGTAAAGATTCAAGGCTGTAGACAACAATTGGATCTCAGTTTCCCAACCTTTCTAATCAAGTAGTTCCTTGATTTAAGTAATTACTCTAGGTCTTACCTTCACAATATTTGAACCCTCACTTGTGCTATTACAGTCTAGTGGTAAAGTTTATTTGGTTTTATTTGGTTTCATACAAGAGATTGGTTAAATCCAGCCAATAAACAGAAGGAAATTTAGAAAAATTAACGAATAAGAAACATTATGTAGAACTACTGAATATCATGAGAAACTCATAAAACTTTGTGGTTGATAGCAGTGCCAATCTCCCCCATATTCATCAATCTATAACCGACTTGAACTTATGTAAAGTTCAGATCTCCAGCAGTTTATCAAGGCTGCAACATTGTAAATTGATCTAAATATGGCAAATTTGCATGTCAATTTAAATAGCCAAGCACGGGAATCTGATAGCGATACAAGAGAAGAGGGGTGATGCACATGAAGATCAGTTTGACCATGTATATCAAGCAACCCCTAGAAAAAGATAAACATATAGGATTGCTCATCATCTCTGGGTTTATACAAAATGATCCATAACAAATGCTCATTTCCTGAACTCTAAGTACAGAAGTAACTCATATAGTTGTTTCTGTATATGTGAGTTTTCGTTTACACTATTCTTTCAAGCCTCGTGGAAGGTCCATTAGCGGAGCCAAAACTGGCTATAATTTTAGGACCTATTAATAGAGGACTCTCTGATCAAAATTGGTTTAAAGAACATCCATAAACTTTGACAGATCTTCCACCGCGTTCTGCTTTCTAATTTATACATATGCAAATTATCAAGCATTGTACTTTAAGAAGACAATAAGGTGATGCATGACTCAGTTATTACAACTAGAACGCAACTTCTAGCATAAGAAAGAATTTTATGTTTAAAAAATGCCAGCTGGCTTAACGTAAATCTTCTGATGAGCATGCTCAAATACTGAAGACTCTACAAGCCTAGCAAATATTAGGTTATTAGAGCATGCTTTTGCAACAGCAAGCACACAAAAGTTACAAGCAAGTACAAGGCATTCACCTAGCTGCCACTTCATAAGGTTCTCTTGGGCATTCCCATCCTTGCCCTTCATGAATAACCTGCCAAACAAAAGCAAGGAAGATGAAATATGGTATATAGAAATCTTAAATAGAGATACAGGAGTAAGATAAATGCTAGGAAGCAAGGACACTCCAAATGTGGCTGTGATGTGTCATGTCGGACACGCATCAGACACTCAATGGACATGCCAAAATACACTAGGATACACCAACATAGGTGCCGTGTCCGTGTTGCCGTGTCCTTATAGTGTCATGTCGTATACGTGTCCCTGCAACATAGGATGTATATCCGGGACATGCAGAAACCATTCCCAGAGAGTGTTGAAGTCCAACACAGCTCAGACACATGCCATGTTCCTTGTCTGAACTATTCATGCTTTCTAGAAACTGCAAATTATGTCTTAGGGTATTGGAGAATTCAAATTTAAAACACGCAAGCATAGGCGTGACCGGAATCATAAATAAATTTAAGAACAAAACGACCATATCCATCTGTTCAAAAATGTTTTACTATACAACTCAGTTTCAAGTGATAAAAAAACAAAAACAAAACAGATACATGTTCCGTTGATGTTTCTAAGTTCTAACTATCTAGCCCCCTCCTGTAATAGACCACATCAGGTTGTTGGTTATGCCATAAGCAGCTCAATTATAATAAAATCTGGGAGCATTTCTAGCAAGTAGCAAACAGGTTAGGACTATAACCAAAATCACGCAAGATTGATCCATCTCCAAGCTAATTATGAAGTCAATAGAATCTAAGCAAAAGAAAAATCACAATGGCTCTGGATTTCAGGGGATTACGGTTTCAGTGTGTCACTATGTGAGATCTGGTCGAGTGTTGCTTTGTTGCTAGTGGTATCGTCAATCCGTCACCCATTAATACAACACCGTGGATACTACATTTCACGAGGGTGTATCTTCATGATATATGCATAATATTTAGAAACAGCAAAGGACTGGAGTCTGGACAGAATAATGTAAAAGGAATTAACATGTGAAAATTGAACATACAGGAAAACTTATTAATGATGCCTTTCTAGTTTCTACTTTCATATGCAAGAAACTGCCTCTACTATTGGAAGAACAGAAAGTGGTATTCAAACTAAAAATAGTTATTATAATTACCTGCTTCACAACGCCTAAATCCTCACTGACGACCTGAAAAAAAGTAACAATTAAAAAGTTTCGGTAGATAAAACTCGTCACAATAGAAATTTGTACAGAGCAGTGAAAATATTGGACTACTTTTATTGTTTTAATAATATGCACGGACAGAACAACTCTTTGTACTGTAAAAACATAATAGGCGTTAACTGCTAGCGGATATGCATAGAAAATGTTCAAGTATCAGTTGGTGTTTCTTCTATATTTGAACTTCCATATCACTGAAAATTCAGCATAGGAACACTTCAGCAATCCAATCCTAGCTTTTCCAATTAGACTATAATGGGATCTCAAGTATGTCAACCGAAGGGTAGATAACTATTGTACTAGCTTAGTAATTGCACCTTACCTAACGGAAGTAACTTAATGATCTGTATTTCTTCTTTATTTGAATTTTTTCACACTTTCTATATTTTCTTAAACAATTATAGTGAGTACCAAAGTTTTTCCTTCTTATGTTTCCACATTTCTGTATTAACATGAAATTTTCTCAGGAAATTTTGTAGGAACAACCCTCCATTTGTCCTGTTTCTTGAGTATATACTTTTGAATAGCATAATGACCATTTGAAATTAAATAGTACTTCAAACCTCAATTTTTTTGCTGAGTGGCATAATTTAAATAATAATTATAAACATATACACAGATGGTTGAAGAAGAAAACCTTTGAAGTATGGCAGTTGTCAACATTATTACTCATTATAAGATGCAAAGTAGATTATTTAATATCTCATATAACTATGTGTTGGTTCAATCAACTGCCAAACAATTCCTGCCCAACAGATTCCCAAGATATTAAGAATGATGTTATAAAGGTATTATGAGTAAAGATTCGTGCCTTCACTTTAGAAAAATCCAGCATCTCTATCTCGAACTGAAGTTCGTCGTTTATGGGAAAAGATTCTGGCGCTGTAACTGGGCAGTCAACTTCAGCATAGTGTATTTCAGGTTTCATCTTGAACTGGAATTGAAAAGCATGAGACCAAATTTTGCATGGATCAAGGAAAACTCAACCATAAAAAACAGCAATATGTTCACAAACATAAACAAATAAAAAGTTGATCTTTGATTAGACTTTCAACTTAAAGTGCAGCATCCACCTAAGTGTTCATAAATGGACAAAGGAAAAATGTAACTTAATTCATAAAGGGAAAAAAAGGGTAAAATTTGTAACCGCAAACAAACATGTAGAGATTTCATATATTGAGCTTTTTTACTTACATCAACATCATGTATTATTAAATATAAGTCTTAACGCTCATTGATCAGTGCACGAGAACACAGGATCAGAAATAGCAGAGAAAGCGCCACACGAGGACGCATGAACATAAATAACATAGAGGTCGGCATACAAGAACGCAGGGCCAGAAATAACAGAGATCAGCATTCGAGGATGCATGAAGTGATTTGTTCCAAAATACTGGTCAACATTCCCTCACGAGTTGGACATACCAAGCATGTTCAACTTGGATGCAAAAGGTTTTTTACAAGTACATCTGTGTAACAAATTGAGCAATACAGTAAGCAATAGAAATAGTCGCACATCGAAACGATGGCCCAAGCTCACAAAGCACGTGTACTTTAAAGTGCCAATTGGGTTGGGTCAGGTTGACCCGTCGGTACGGGTCTGACAATTAAGAGGTCAACCCAAATTAGACCTGATCCAGTTTTGACCCCAACCTCCAGCTTCCAACCCTTGCCCACTCTGTGTGCAGCGCCAATCATGTAGTGCAAGCCAGCTCCAATGTCGGCCACCTCTAACTCCACCAAAGGCTGCATGTAGTGACAACCACCTACTACTCCGTTCCAGGCTGTGTGCAATACCGGTTATCTCCAACTTCGGCACAGGATGCTTTCAGTTCAGCTCTTACGGTCTTACCACATGCGGCCCCACACAAGACGCAAGTAGCGCCAACAACTCCGACTGCAGCCTGGGCCATCTACCATTTCCAACCTTCTGATTAAAAGATTTATCTTTTGTATTGTTTATTGCACAAAATTCCAGCATGTTCAACTTGAGGTGAGTGTAAAACTTGAGGTGAGTGTAAAAGAATACTTTTCTTCTTTTTCTAGTGTAGAATAATATGAATTTAGGCCAAATCATAATATTAGGTCAATACCAGTTTTGGTATATTGTGGGTCTATTCTAGGCTTAGTAGGGTATTTGGATCTATTAGATTTAGATAAAGGTTCAGTCTATATTTATATATTGGGTCATGACTTCATCTTTCCATATTTGTATTTTAAGTAATTATAAGGAAAAATTGTTCTATGGAGAGTACGTTGGTTATTCGCTCAATATTATTTCTCTCGAGCAAATTAGGGCTAGCCATCATCCCTGCTCTTCCTCCATCTCCGTACCTATATTGCCTTCTGAATCTCAATAACATTGTAACATTTCAATCAGTAACACTTGTCATCGAACATACTATCCTTATCATCTACTATTTAATTCTATTAACATCTTCTAATCATTTTAATCCCACAATTCAGAATTCAACTTTTATTCTATTCACACCCAGTCCGAGTTCAACATACACTGGTATGGGCATTGAAGATAAAACAAAAATTGACCGAATTGACCAATCCGGGTATCGTTTCAGTCAGTTCCCTCTTAAGGATCATTATGTTCTCTTTTTTTTCTAAATCCATAAGTCAATTGGTTATGCTTTCCAACTTGAATTAACCAATCAACCAAAGAACCTAATATAAATTATTTTCATCATTGTTATATTTGTTATTTATAAGTATACATCTACCATACTAAGAAAAAGATGAAATTTGGGGGGTTGGATACTGAAATTTTAGCTATTTATAAACAATTTACGGTAATGGCAAATGACATTTGGGCTTAGAAAAAATTCATTTAAATTTTAAGCAAAACGACATGTTCAATTCCATGCATTTTTAGCCCATCAGTTAGAACCAAATTAACAAACTGACCTGATTAACCAACCCAATCATTTTTTGGAGTCTAAAGCTCAGTTTCAGTTATAGGAACTGCATAACCAAGCCGGTTCGGTTCCCAAAATTACTCATCCGGTCTGTTTACAGACCGATGCACAGCACACCCCTACACACTAGTTAGGTCATTTATATTACAAGAACTCATACAAAGATAATGTACTAACAAAAAGTATGATCTTAGACCATTTCCACTCCAATTATAGTCACACCCAAAGGCTGTTTAAACAACCCTTGTAAGTCCCTGCTAATCTTGAAAGATAGTGGGGAAAATGGGTGAGTTCCCAACTCATAAATAACTAATCAAGTTTATATGAACAAGTCTCAGATATGAAATCAGATGCATATATACATATAAGAAATAACAGTGTGAATAGCAGTAGGACTAGTATTCTGGAATTGACTAATATTTCAGAGGCAACTGGATCAACGGAAACAATAATGTTATATATTTGATATATAGTCCAAGAACAAACTAACAAGCAGTGCTTAGTCGATCACTATGTTCACAATTGTTAACCACAATGTTTGAATAAACAAAAATAATATCAGCCATGAGGACAGCAATATCGAATTGATCATATGAAAACATTTAGAAATCTCATTGCGGTATGGGGTTCAATCAGAACCATGGATGCCTCATCTGGAGTACAAAAATATATACTAAGTGGGTGTCCTAATAGGATTGGTATACAGTTCATGGCAATGCCACCTAATCAGGGGTCAATACAATCCATGTTTATAGTCTCGAACAACTGATATTAGCTCCATGTTTATGCTATCACCATTGAGTTTTGGTCCATGTTTATACTCTCTGACTACTGAGTTTGATCCAGTGTATACTCTTGGACCTACTAGTTTCAAGTTGTTTATTTAAAACAAGTTGATCATGATAATCTATTGAGAAGCAAATAAGTGCAGTGGTGCTAAGGCGAGCAATAACCCAAATCCCATTAGAAGAATCATCTCTCAAGTGCATAAAGTTACAACTTTTTAATATGGGTTTATCAAAAGTGAAGTAAAGTAGATGTGAAGATTAAGGTTAAACAAGTAGATGATAGCAATTTCACTCAAGATATGACAGGTCGAGCTCAGCAAATATAATAGTAAGTGGAAGAAAGATTGTAAGCTCGCAAAATATAAAACACAAATTACAACCGTAACAATCATCGATATAAAATGAACAAGAAAATGTCACAATTACTAATATTGCAAAATCGTTGGCCCAAACAGTTAAAAACTATAAGAGCAATGTGGACTAGATAGCTCTAAGAAAATACCATTGCCACTTCACCCTTCAACATGGTAGGAATGCCTTCAAAAAATCCAAGTATCATTTTGCTCTTCCCAAGGACTTGCCTTATAGGATAACCGTTGCCTGTAACAACAAATTCAGGAGAAAAGAATATATCATTTCCTCAATAAATTACCTGAAAAATATCAGGAATGGCAGGCATAATGGTCTTAGGCATGTAAAAAGTTACATATCCAGCAAGAAAACTGGAGAACACTGATATATAAATTGCCTATTTTCATCCAGAACTAAGTAGTTGATACTGTGCTCCAAGTTTCAGTATATGATAAGCATATCAAATATCCTTTATTTGGAGATGTCACACAGACACACACACACACAGCCAAGTCACTTGAAAGTATACTTGCCTCCGTGTTCAGATCTTGTAGAACAAACGATAACCCCTTCCAATGTTCGAGTAGTACAGTGAAATATAACCTACAAAAGATTCCCATACATACATTATTAAACACATCCAAGCAGTTTGGACTAGACAGTAGTGACACAAAAGAAAAGTTTGGCGTAACGTGATTTGCTACCAAAGGATAAACAAAATATTGGTAATACAGCATTAATGGCTCATTTAAAGTTTACATTGCATCCACCATGAAGACTTCTTCAGAAGCTGAATAGTTTAGTCAACTTAAAAGCTGTTATCTTGAGAACATAGAGCCTGCATATTACCTCATTCCTGACTTTAGCTCTTGGTGTGTGTGTGTATATATATAGAGAGAAAGAGGAGAGGGGGGAGATTCCTTTTATGGCAACTAAGATAGTAATTCCCTCTTCGGTGTTTATTCTTATATTCTTAATTATAATATCTGCTAGATTGTAAAAGGCGGATATTGCAGTTGATTCAAAAAGGAATTCACATATCATCCAGGTTCTAAGTCAAGCAGGACCAGATAACCCACTATTAATTATTAAAGTAGTTTGATATCAATGGAAGGACACAAAACATTGTGCAGTAGTTTGATATCAATGGAAGGACACAAAACATTGTGGCAGGAACAGCTTGTGTGGAAGTAGATCTATGTCATTCAGCAGGGCCGGCCCTGTCCCAGGGCAGCCATGGCTACCGCCCAGGGCCCTGGGATCATGAGGGCCCAAAAATATTAGTTTAAACATAAATATGTTAATAATTTTGTATCTCAAATAGAATTAGTATGTACTATGAGCCTCTTTAACACGAAACTATTGTGGCATAGTGGTTAGTATGTTAGACTCTTATATCAAAGGTCCTTAGTTCAAATCTTGGTTGTAACCTCTCTCTTTTTTTAAAATATTTTTTGCATTATATATGAGGGCCCTATTTTGAAAGTTCGTCCCGGACTGCCATGAGCTCAGGGCCGGCCCAGTTATTCGGTATAAATCAGTGTCTTACAATTTGATCTCAATATTTTAATTAAAACATTGGCTTCCTTTTCAAGGGTGTTACAGCCCTAATGCATATAGTCTAGTATAATGCCAAGCCTAACATTAACAAAAACCCAGTATTGCCATGGTGCAAGGCGTAAGATACACAAGACGCTCGAGGAGCAAGGCACATGGCGTACCTCACTGATGTGAGGCGCTTTTTAAAATTTTATTTAAAACTCTAAAGGACAATAAAAACGACAATGTTAAATTGATAATTTTAATCATCAACAATTTATGACATAGCCCTCTCATGCTCATAGCCACCTTTGCTACGCTATGGCACCAATATAATAATAAATGGTGTCAGGACAACATGCGGTTGTAATTGCCAATTCTTTTATGGAGCTTTTTATGCTCCATAGCCGACCCCATTTTGATGGAAGAAGGCTTGGACGATGATGATAATGAACAATTTATTGTGTAGATAACTTAAATGAACAAATTGTAAAAATCACACCCGAGGGTTGCTGGACTTCAGCAACAACAACTTGCCCGTAAAGTAAGTTCGGTGGTGGCACTGACGATGAACAATTCAAAGTGAAGTAAATAAAAATAGTCAAAAGAAAATTTGCAAATATAAAACAACCCACTTGAGGAAGGTTAATGGACTTTAGGATCAAGATAATTTGGAAACGGATACTTCATTTTAATATGGGTTTCACAACAGAACGGCAACAGATAAAACGTAGGTTTATCTTGGATGATGAAGACAATGACAAAAATCTTAATGTGCATTAAGACAACATTAACATCAATAGAAAACTTGTTTTATTTGGTGAGAATATAAATCAAACGTCTAAAAAGTCTAAAATATACCGTAGGCTAATTTGCAAGTGAATACCCTGCACTTTTCACAATTTACAAGTTGTTATCCTAAACTATGATAATTAGCAAGTTTGCTACCCTAAACTATTATAATTAGCAACTAAACACCCCTGAACTCTCCGCAATTTGTAACTTGCTACTCTGTGCTGGTAAGGTAAGGTACGGTAACATTAAGAAATATGAAAATTGGAGGGTGTCATTGTTAACGGCGCAGGGGTAGCAAGTTGCAAATTGGAGAAAGTTCATGGTATTAAGTTGCAAATAAGCATGTATAGCAGATACTAAACATCCGAGTAAGTACACGTTATCTTGGAAATAACTACCTGATCGTCCTCAGCAGGTTTCTTTGTACCCTCTCCTGACCTGATAATTGCTTTCATCAAACTTCCAGGAGTAACCTTTTTCCTCCTAATAAGCAAAAAAAGGAAGGTCAAATAGTTACTACAATAGAAGCAAAACAAGCAGGTCAAAAGAAGCAAGCATGCAAGTCAATAAAAATAAGCTAATTTCGATATTCTACCGCGTTCTTTTGTATCAAGTTCAAAGTTCAAACAACCAAGGTTGCATCCACATTCCAGGAGCACTAGTATAGGCAATATGTTATAATGCCTATAATGCCTACTTCCAGTTAATTTGGGGATGCCAGAGGAAGCCTTCTTCACATAATTAAGCGGAACAGTAGACTTGCTTCTAAAAATTTTACAACTTGTGGTTTTGCCGAATCATTGTCTACTTAATATGAATATCGAAACTGATGATATGACGGACACTCCAAAATATACTATAACACGCCAAAATTGGTGCCATTTTTTTTTTCTATTTCTAGTCAATAAGTCGCCTTTAAACCTTGATTTACTCGACTACAACAAATCAATTGGCAAAATAAGCAGAACTGTACAAATTGCGAACAAAAAGATCATACCGCTTCTCGTCCTCTTCCGATGGTTTCTTCTTCTTGGGAGCGGCGAAACCTCGCTCGTTAGCCTCTTCCGCCGCCATTCTCTACTCCCCTTCTCGATCGAGTTCACGAGAATCGGAGAGGATTTGGGAACCCTAATTTCAGTTGGATTTGGGGATTTTTATGAGCAGTGAGGAGCAGTTGGCTGGTGGGAACGACGAGCAGCGATGTCGTTGACGATCCCGAGGAATTGGAGTCTAAAAGAAAAAGAAATATAAAAAGAAAACATAAGCAGTCCGAATATCTGAAAATAATAAACAAATGGCAGTCAAAGAAAATAAAGCTAACCTTGATCAGAAGGGAAATATGAATCAACTTGTTCGAACGAAGCTGCTTACATTTAAAACCATGGTCCGGTACAGCTGTCACATTTCTTAACTCATTTTTGAAATCATACAACATTTGTTGAAGAACTCCAGTAGAATCCATCTGCAAAAGTGGTTTGCAATAGAGACTCCTCCACAAGTGTGTCGTTGTTACCCAGAACAATTGCTTCTCAATCGGCAAATCTAGATTGCGTTTGGTTCATTGTAATGTATTCGTAATCGTAATGGAATTGGATTTGTAATGTAATTGAGTTTGTAATATAATAGAATTACAATTACATTACTATATTTGGTTGAAGCATGTAATCAAACCATGTAATGTAATGTCAATTGCATTCATATGTTTGGTTTCCCATGTAATATAATTAAGTTTCTAATTTAATATTTTTTAAATACAAAATAAAATTAAAAAAGTGGATCACTAAATATTTTTAAAATTTTAAAAAAAAACTAAAAATAAATAATAAATAAGGGAAAAATGGTTTGTTTTCTGCTAAAAAAAAAATCAAAAACGAAAAAAAGACAAAAAATACAAAATACAAAAAATGACAAACGAACAAAACAGAAGAAAAAAATCAAAAATAAAAAAGCGATAAAAAAGAAAAACGACAAAAAAAATCAAAAATGTGAAAACCATAAAAAGTGACCAATAATGATAAAAAAAATGACTAAAAACAAAAAAATTGACAAAAAAAACAATAAATGAAAGGAAAAAAAAGACAAAAAATGACCAAAAACAAAAAAATGGGCAAAAAATGAACAAAAACGACAAAAAAAAAGAAAAATAATGACAAAAAAACGATAAAAAAGAGAAAAAAAAAGGATAAAAATGAACAGAAATGACAAAAAAACGAAAATACGAAAAAAGACAAAAAAAAAACAAGAGGAAATTAAAACGAGCAAAAAACAACAAAAAAATTTAAAAACTTGAAAAAAAATCCAAAAACGACAAAAACAACAAACAAAAAGAAAAAAACGAGCTGTCACGCCCCAGAACCAGAATACTGGAGAGCGGGGGCAGACATAACCAGCTACGCAATCCCAAAGTACGTGAATACTCTGAAATCACGTATAAGCTGTCAAGACATGGGGGTTACTCTACATGCCATCAGTCAATCCTATGGTTTAACAATCCTAGGTATCTCAATCACAGGCAATTATACAAGAGCAAGAGTACGATCATCATACATACAATAGTAAGGCGTCCCGAACCATATATACATGACTGATCATGAAGCCAGTACCACAGAACTGACGACTAGCTAGAATATTAGTCGTACATGATAAGGACTAGCTATAGTCTAGAATACACATATCATGTTTATGTCCGTAGGCTACAATATCAAGGAAAATACCAAAACACGAGCTAAACACGTGCTCGGGGCTAAACGTTACAAGAGGAGAATTTACATATCAGTGGGAGAATGAAGAAGAACCCACTGAGGCACTCTGGTGCTCCGGCTGGTCACCGTCGAGTAGATGGAACGGTAGATCCTTCGGGCTCTTCTATCAGAACCTGGCCATGCAAAACCAGTGGGGTCAGACCCCAAATAGCAAGTACCACAAAGGAGGCCGAACAATGAACTTAAAACCAGCAATCATTAGCATTCAACAAGGAGAGAAAGCAATAAGTAAAGGAGGATCGAGATTCGTGCAGTACCAATGCACTTATTCCGAACATAGGAAGACAGTAAGTAAATCATCATTTGACATAAAGTAAACTGGAGAACATGTTAAATAAATAGAGCTAGGCAATAAACGAAGAGAGGACGAAGGCACTGTTCCGGAAACCAGGTTACAACCCTTAAACCAAACAAGGACCGGGATTGTAACCCTTCGCCTGAACAGAACTTGGTCTCTGATCATTTCTTCCTAGAGGTGACAATCATTAAGTGACAATCAGAGAGTGACAATACAGAGTACAAACATTATAGTAACAATCTGGAGTGACAATCATTCAATCATTCTGGTACAATCTTACAATCAATCACTTCTAGACAATACTATACTGGACTAGACTCCATCCAAGCAATCACGGCCAATTATTGCCTACGGCTTTCTACATTAACTAACCAGGGTTATCACAATCCTAGTTACTAGCAAGAGGCAATGAGATTCTTCCAAGTCCGGTTACCTGTTTGTTACTACCTGAGTGACCCCAGCAAAGAAAAGGAAAAGATAGCATGATATAGCAGACACACTGTAGTAAGATACATGTGTCCTAAGGTACCACACTCGACGGCGGGCTGGAAGTGCGCTCATCTCGACGGATAGCAACAAATCCCATGTATATATATATAAGGCCGGGATCAAAGGGGCAACAGGTAACTGGGAAAGTCTCTCCATGAACTACTGGATTATTCTAGTAATTAGCCTTAGTCCATTTCAGTATGAATCCATGACCGTGGGAAACCAGGGATTCATGTCCTAGACATGATGCAAGACGAGACGGGTTCATTCGTACAAACACAATCACCCACGGTGTCAGGATACTAATTAATTCTTGTCAGGAGTGCGCCACGACGGGCCACTATCATTATCATTATTACTTATCAAGAGTGCGCCACGACGGGCCACTATCAAGAATTATCATTTCAAGTTATCACTGTCAATTATCATGGCAAGTTCATCATGTCAAGTTGATTTCAAGAGTGCACCACTATGGGTCATTGTCGTGTCATGCCATTTATCAAAAAAGGAAGAAACTTGCACAATTAAATAATAATAAATATATATAATATATATATTCTTGAAGCCAATGAGAAATTCTACAACTTTTATGTTGGAAGTGGGAAGAAATTCTGACCACAATTCAGACAAATAAAATATTTAAACAATCAAAGTGAGACCCATGCGGTCCAAAAGTGGGAGAACAAACATGCGGTCAAAGAGAGTGGGAGGCCACCCATGCGGCTCCGAAATTATTTAAATGAAATCAGTCAAACATTTAAGGCCAGCAAGCCATATGCGGCTAGCATACAATTGTGCATGCGGCCAAGAGTGGGATGCCGTCCATACGGCCATGCAATAGCTCGTACGGACAGAAAATAACTGACGGGGGCCATGAGGCCAAGGATGGGTGGGAGGCCATGCGGCTCCAAAATTAAATGCCAGCAAGAAATATTTCTGCAATCAGAAAAGACAAGGAGAGTGGAACCCGCAATAAATGCAAGCTTTCTCTCAAGCAAAAGAAAAGGACACGTGGCCACTCAAGTACTGAGGCCATGTGGCCTAAAATTATATAAAATCAGTCAAGCAATAAATGCCAACAAACCATATGCGGCTAGCAAGAAAATACTCATGCGGCTACAAGTGTTTGGCCAACAATAAGTAAATATTAAGTTGCATGCAAGCAACCATGCATGCATGGAAATAATTTAAGGGCTAATGCTAAAATTTAAGCATGCAGGTTTGCATGCATTAAACAATACAATGCATTAAAACATCTCATGCGGCTGGCTTAATATTGTTCTTATGCGGTTCACGTTGGAATTGGCCATGCGGCCACTTGAGGAAGTGCCATGCGGCTCAACTGAGGATTTGACCATGCTTATTTAATGCTATCATTATTAGCATGGAGATGCTCTAATGCATGGAAATAATTTAGTACTTCAATGTATGGAAATGCCTTAAGTCCTAAATAGCATTAAATGCTTATCTTTATAAAGCATGGAAGCTTTTGATCCAGAAAAGCATTTATTGCCATTAATATTATAATAAGCATGAAAGCTTTTGATCCAGGAAAGCATTTATTGCTATTAATATTATAATAAGCATGAAAGCTTTCAATCCAGGAAAGCTTTAAGGCTTGATATTAATAAGCATGCAAATGCTTTCAACCCCATGCGGCAGGAAGCATTTTATGCTATATATTACAAGCATGCGGCCAGAAGCATTTAATGCTATCATTATTGCAAGCATCCAAATGCCTTCAGTCCCATGCGGCTCATTTAGGAATAGATATATGCGGCTGAGTACTATTCCCATGCTGCTGAATGCTTCAGGGAATGCATTTAAAATATACATTAAAATATTGTATGCATTAAATTATATATTAAAATAATACATACATATGTGGCTGAGTGCTAAGGCCATATGCGGCTGGGAAATGCAAGGCAATTAATTAAATGGCCATGCAATTAATGCGTGCTAGCAAACGTTGAATAATGGCCATGTGGCCAAGGCAATAAATTAATGCTCATGCGGCTGGATTTATCCATGCGGCAGGGAAGAACACTTGCCGCATGAAATAGTCATGCGGTCAAGTACTGTTCTTCTCCTCCACTTTTCGAGGAGAAGAACACCATGAAGCCATGCTTCCAAGCTCCATAAATTCGTCATCCAGAGTCAAAATCCGAACTCCTATGGGTCAAATTTGGGTAAAATAAAATTCTCTACAACATGGAACCATCAGTTGACAAAAATATGCAAGTTTGACAGATCAAAACCCATGAAAACTGAAAATACCACAAAGCTATATCTACCACAATCCACCCGGTAAAATCAAAAACTCCAAGTTCTAAACATGCTTAGAATGTAACAATAAAGAGAATAGAACAAACGAAATCGAAATCGTCCAATATTCGGCAAGGTGTACTTGCCTCTCTCTAATGGCTAGGGTTTGGTGGAAAAGAAATGAATGATGGTGAATGAGGAGGGAGAGAGAAAAAGTGGCTTATATAACAAGCTCAAGTGATCTCCACCATTCATTCCTTTCCACTCAATCTAAGCCATACACCTCATCTCATAAGAAACCAACTAAACCAAACCAAACCAAGTCAAAGTGGAACCGAACCGAATAAAACCAAATCCAAGTTAAACCAAGTCATAAAAATCCTACACTTAGAAAAATTTCAAAATATCACGCAAATCGATAAATACGAAATACGGCTCAAATAAACACGTATCCGTATAAAATATCGATACAGTGAGACGGGTCTCACACGAGCATAAACGACAAAAAAGTGAAAAAAAATCCAAAAAAAACAAAAAAAATGATAAAAAAAAAGCGACAGAAAACATGCAAAATCGACCGAAAACGATAGAAGGCGATAAAAACGTAAAAAATGGTCAAAAACGTACAAGATCGAAAAAAATCGATAAATAACATGCAGAAATGACAAAAAATATGCAAAATTGACAAAAAACGATAAAAAAACATAAAAAATTGACCAAAAACGATAAAAACAAAAGCGTGCAAAAAGGCAAAAGACGTGCAAATAAAGCAAAACCAATAAAAAAAAGTGCAAAAGCGACAAAAAATGGCCAAAATCGACAAAAAAAGATTAAAAAGTGCAAAAGCGACAAAAAAAATGGCCAAGAATGTACAAAAACGACCAAAAATCGAAAAAAAGGCCCAAAACGAGCAAAAACGACAAAAAAAATAAACAAAACGAACAAAAATTAAAAAAACAAACAAAAAATCGACAAAAAAGATTTAAAAAGTGCAAAAGCGACCAAAAAATTGCCAAGAATTTACAAAAACGACCAAAAATCGAAAAACGACCCAAAACAAGCAAAAACGACAAAAATTAAACAAAAATGACAACAAATAAACAAAAATGACAAAAAGAAACCAAAAACTAGAAAAAAAGGCACAAAATGAACAAAAATGACAAAAAAAGGGCAAAAACGACAAAAAATGACAAAAACGACCAAAAAAAAAAGCCAAAAACGAACAAAAAGGACAAAAACAACAAAAAACGACAAAACAAAAACAAAAACAACAAAAAACGAACAAAAACGGAAAAAAACGAACAAAAACGACAAAAAAACGGACAAAAATGAAAAAAAAATAACAAAAAACGAACAAAAATGACAAAAACGAACAAAACCGACAAAAAAAGACCAAAAATGAACAAAAACGATAAAAAAACGACAAAAAACAAACAAAAATGACAAAAACGAACAAAAATGACAAAAAACAAACAAAAACGACAAAAAAGAACAAAAACGACCAAAAACGACAAAAAACAAACAAAAACAACAAAAATGACCAAAAACGAACAAAAAGATCAAATTATAGCAAACCAACATTCCGCTTGTTGTATTATAATTGCGATTACATTGGTTTTATGATGTAATTGAGTTTACAAGAAACTGATGTAATGTAATCAAACTTGTAATCGCGATTACATTACATATAATTTTTTTGTCCAACCAAACACCCGAGTTAGGTTGACAACGTAATGTCAATTACATTACGTTGTCCAATCCTGCAAACCAAACAGGCCCCTAGTCTTATTCAACACTCCAGTTGGTTGTTCTTCAGGAAATGCACCAGGGGACGGACATGGGCTTTAGGCCGGGACGGGTCTTTGTTAGAAACAAGCATGGACTTCGGGCCGGACCGGATCGGACCTCTCTTATGGATCGAGATATAAGATCCGGCAAGTCCCAATATAGTGGGCGAGGCCAGTCCGGACCCAAGATTAATTGGACCAGACCAGCACATGGGCCATTTTTCGAACCGGGCTCGTTTTGTGCTGGGCCAGCCAGGGCCAATCAGCCTAGCCCAATTGACAGCCTAGAGGAGGGTAGTTTGGAGTTTTGTGTGTGCACCCACGGAGGGTCTGGGGAGTGCTAACTTGCGCGCGGAGGGAAGGGGGCGCGACAGGCGACTTTCGAAAAGGTCAATATGTAGATAAATTTATCTATACCCTTTACAAGGTTTGAAATTAATGAACCATACAATATATTCTTACATAATTAAAAGTTTAGAAATAAATAAATCCTAACTAATTGTCGATTACTACTCTTAACCACATAATCTTAATAATTCAAATGTTCAACGACCAAATTGTATGTTCCTTGGGTTTGAGTTTAGATTTCCAAACCCTAATCCTAAATCGATATATCATCTCATATTAGGGACCATGTAGAAAATGGAAACATGATGAAATCAAGTTTCAAGCATACAACGAAAATCTTAGAGTCGCAAATGAACCATAAGTTACAAATGTTTGAAGAACACCAATCGTGGATGAGTGTGTTGATCAAAAACCTATATATATCAGACTAATGATTTGTCGCACGAGTCACCTTAGGGTCTACTTGGCAATTGTACGGATAGCGGTTATGAGATATTTTTAGAGTACCAGTTATGAGCGGTTATGAGGAGTCCGATTTTGGGTGGTTTTTAAGTAGCGACTTTTAAACCAGTCCAATCCATGCTTGGTAATTCACTAACGAGCGGTTCTGAAAGTTTTTTTTACACGAATAGATTAAATAGGGAAGTGTATCAGTAGTTATAATTATATATCTTTGTGAGGATATAAATGGAATAAAAAAAAATAGAGCCGCTCAAAATCTACCAATTTGGAGTGTTTATAAAGTCACACAAAAATACATTACATCGATTTTGGGAGTTTAAGCCGATCAAAATCAGTGCCTCAAAAAATTAACAAACAGGGGTTTTCATAAACGGTCGGTTAAAAAATACCACAAAACTGGTGAGAACACCGTTACCAAGCAGACCCTTAAGCTTCTTAAGGGTCTTAAAGGTATTTCACAAAGTTGAAGATAAATACACATATTTTACACATTATTTGGGTTGATTTTGCTTTAATCCACCCCTATTTGAATGCTAAACTTTTTATGGTCATTTGTGTTCACACATATATATGGATATTAGGGTTTGGGTCTCGAAAATGATCCACTTAGAGTTGGGGTTTCGAAATTACTGTTTACATAGACTAATAAACAGTGATTTCGAGACTCAAACTCTAACATTAATCATTTTCGAGACCCAAATTCTAATTTTAAATATCCCTTATTTTTATTGTAAAATTAAACAATTAAGCCACTAGAATCAACGAGATTGAAAAAAAAAATACACATTAATAATTATATATCATTTTTTATTAATAGCCTAGTGTTTTGTTAGTTTCGAATGGGAATCACATACAACATTTCTTTCATCGTTTTCAATTATTGTATTTTACTATGATAATATAATTCAATGAATTCTAATATTCTATTTGTTTGATTATTAATTAATATGATGGTACAACTTATCGATTTTTTCGGTCACTTAGGACTGGTTGGGCCAGGAATATATATATATATATATATATATATATATATATATATATATGGAGCGGATCAAAAGTCCTCCTTAGAAATCCTCCCTAAAAATCTCCCTCACTCTCATCCGTAATTTAATGTTAATATTAATGTTAATGTTAATATTAATATTAATATTTATTTTTATTTTTATTTTTATATTAATGTTAATGTTAATGTTAATGTTAATGTTGATATTAATTTTAATGTTAAGTTTAATGTTAATTTTAGTAACATTAACATTAATATTAACATTAAATTACAGACGAAAGTGAGGGGTTTTTTAGGAGGTTTTCTAAGGGGGATTTTGATCCACTTCTATATATATATATATATATATATATATATATATATATATATATATATATATATATATATATATATATGGTCCTTCTACAATACATGAAATGTATCAAACATTCCAAACAATTGCATTAAAAATGCATTGAAAATTGTGAAAGGTGTTTACTTTGACTTTGACTTTACCTGTTATTTTGACTTCGGCTTTAATCTGAACCATTGGATCAACATCCAGTGATTCAGATTTGGAATATATCGATACAAATTTTTACATGAGATGTATTGAAGAATTTTTCATATATATATATATATATATATATATATATATATATATATATATATATATATATATATATATATATATATATATATATGGGGAGGGATATTGCACCAAATTTATTGCATCAATTATTGCACCAAACAATCTCAACCACACATTTATTTCAATCATGTGGTTATAAAGCATGCTGACGTGGCAACAACTTTATGGAATGCTTTATAACCACAAGATAGAAATAAATATAATATAAATATAAATATATAATTTTATTTTTTATTTTTTGAGGTGTCCTTTCTTCACGTCGAGCCGTGGTCCAAAACCATCTAACCGTTCAAGAAAAATTCGAACCCGAGAACTGTGCTCGAACGGTCCCCCGCACTACCGCTAGGCTAGTGTCTTTTATATATATATATATATATATATATATATATATATATATATATATATATATATGATTCCCTCCTCTCTCTTATGTTGTTAAACTCGAGTCTAGCTCAAATTTTTTTAGTTCCTCCACGCACATTTTAACACAAACTATGAAGGAATTTGAGATTTTTCGGTCACGTAGGATAAGGTGAGGTAAGAGTAGATGGTATGAATAACGAAAACGATATTTTTGTGCGGTATATAACCATAGACATGATCGTCGACCGACGTGGCAGCCGACCATTGACCTTTCTTTCTATCTTCAGATACCACTCGAATCAGGAGACTAATGACCGACTGTCACGTCGGCCGACGGTTACGTCCATTGTTACAAATCGTGAATAATGTAGCACTTCCGTATGTAACATGCAACTCAAACAAGTGCATATGAAAACAAAGTAGCAAGTACAACAATTCCTTGATCAACAACATATACTCCTCCTATGCATACGCACACTAATTTCTTAGATCAAGAAGCAGCAAGCAATCAGGAATGGCAGCCAAAAGCACAAGAAACATACAAAACAATGACGAACTCCAATAACAACACGACCAGTAGTACGTACGTACGTACGTACGTCCTTCTCTTAGGATATTCCTGGGCAACTGGCTCATATGACCCAATGAAGACATCCCCGTAGACCAGCCCAGCCAACGCGCCCCCACGAGCGGCCCGACCCAGTAGACCCAGTTCCCGGAGAAATCCCCGGCGGCCACCGCGGGCCCGAAGGACCAGGCCGGGTTCATCGAGCCGCCGCTGAAGGGGCCTGCCGCCAGGATGTTGGCGCCCACGATGAACCCGATCGCGACGGGCACGACCGTGCCGAGCGATCCCTTCTTCGGGTCCGCGACGGTCGCGTACACGGTGTACACGAGCGCGAAGGTGATCACTATTTCCATCACCACCCCGTCCAGATCCGTCATGCCTGCCGCGACTCCGTGGGTAGGGACCGCCTGTCGAGATGAAATATTCGCCCGTAAGCATATTTCAAAATTGTACTGAAAAAAGTTGTATTCCGCTGCAGTTATTCAATACAATAAAAATGATTTTTCAGCCTCGTGCGTGCACAAATTTTCGTAAAATATTTCATTCAAAATTTTTTATGGGTGCGGCTATCCGTACCCCACCACATGCTAAGCACACCCCAAAAATAATTTTTTTTTCCTATTCTACCCCTCCCCTCGCTTCCCCCGAACTGCTCAGCACACCCCCACCCCTTCCCGACCCCCTTCCTCCTCCTCCTCCCGCCGAGCCTCCTCCTCATCTTCCTCCTCCACCTGACCCGCCCCCTCCTCCTCCTCCTGCCGAGCCTCCTCCTCCTCCTCCTCCTCCACCCGACCCTTCCCCTCCTCCCGCCGACCTTTCTCCTCCTCCTCCCGCTCCCCTCCCGACCCCCCCCCCCCCCCCGCTCTCCCCTCCGCCTCCTCCTCCCGCCGATCCTCCTCCTCCTTCCGCTCCCCTCCCGACCCCCCCCTCTCCCCTCCCGCCGATCCTCCTCCACCTCCTCACGACCCCCTTCTCCTCCCGCCGATCCTCCTCCTCCTCTGGTCGACCCTCCTCCTCCTCTTACCAACCCTCCTCCTCCTCCCTCCCGATCCCTCCTCCTCCTCCGGGGTCGGAGGTCGGGGTCGAAGGTCGGAAGTGCTGTGAGACCCGTCTCACTGTATCGATATTTTATACGGATACGTGTTTATTTGAGCCGTATTTCGTATTTATCGATTTGCGTGATATTTTAAAAATTTTCCTAAGTGTAGGATTTTATAACTTGGCTTAACTTGGATTTGGTTTTATTTGGTTCGGTTCCACTTTGACTTGGTTTGGTTTAGTTTGGGTTCCTTATGAGATGAGGTGTATGGTTTAGATTGAGTGGAGATGAATGAATGGTGGAGATCACTTGAGCTTGTTATATAAGCCACTTTTTCTCTCTCCCTCCTCATTCACCCTCATTCATTTCTTTTCCACCAAAATCCTAGCCATTGGAGAGAGGCAAGTACACCTTGCCGAATGTTGGACGATTTCGATTTCGTTTGTTCTATTCTCTTTATTGTTACATTCTAAGCATGTTTAGAACTTGGAGTTTTTGATTTTACCGGGTGGATTGTGGTAGATCTAGCTTTGTGGTATTTTCAGTTTTCATGGGTTTTGATCTGTCAAACTTGCATGTTTTTGTCAACTGATGGTTCCATGTTGTAGAGAATTTTATTTTACCCAAATTTGACCCATGGGAGTTCGGATTTGGACTCTGGATGACGAATTTATGGAGCTTGGAAGCATGGCTTCATGGTATTCTTCTCCTCGAAAAGTGGAGGAGAAGAACAGTACTTGACCGCATGACTATTTCATGCGGCAAGTGTTCTTCCCTGCCGCATGGATAAATCCAGCCGCATGAGCATTAATTTATTGCCTTGGCCACATGGCCATTATTCAACGTTTGCTAGCATGCATTAATTGCATGGCCATTTAATTAATTGCCTTGCATTTCCCAGCCGCATATGGCCTTAGCACTCAGCCACATATGCATGTATTATTTTAATATATAATTTAATGCATACAATATTTTAATGTATATTTTAAATGCATTCCCTGAAGCATTCAGCAGCATGGGAATAGTACTCAGCCGCATATAGCTATTCCTAAATGAGCCGCATGGGACTGAAGGCATTTGGATGCTTGCAATAATGATAGCATTAAATGCTTCTGGCCGCATGCTTGTAATATATAGCATAAAATGCTTCCTGCCGCATGGGGTTGAAAGCATTTGCATGCTTATTATTAATATCAAGCCTTAAAGCTTTCCTGGATTGAAAGCTTCCATGCTTATTATAATATTAATAGCAATAAATGCTTTCCTGGATCAAAATCTTTCATGCTTATTATAATATTAATGGCAATAAATGCTTTCCTGGATCAAAAGCTTCCATGCTTTATAAAGATAAGCATTTAATGCTATTTAGGACTTAAGGCATTTCCATACATTGAAGTATTAAATTATTTCCATGCATTAGAGCATCTCCATGCTAATAATGATAGCATTAAATAAGCATGGCCAAATCCTCAGTTGAGCCGCATGGCACTTCCTCAAGTGGCCGCATGGCCAATTCCAACGTGAACCGCATAAGAACAATATTAAGCCAGCCGCATGAGATGTTTTAATGCATTGCATTGTTTAATGCATGCAAACCTGCATGCTTAAATTTTAGCATTAGCCCTTAAATTATTTCCATACATGCATGGTTGCTTGCATGCAACTTAATATTTACTTATTGTTGGCCAAACACTTGTAGCCGCATGAGTATTTTCTTGCTAGCCGCATATGGTTTGTTGGCATTTATTGCTTGACTGATTTTATATAATTTTAGGCCACATGGCCTCAGTACTTGAGTGGCCACGTGTCCTTTTCTTTTGCTTGAGCGGAAGCTTGCATTTATTGCGGGTTCCACTCTCCTTGTCTTTTCTGATTGCAGAAATATTTCTTGCTGGCATTTAATTTTGGAGCCGCATGGCCTCCCACCCATCCTTGGCCGCATGGCCCCCGTCAGTTATTTTCTGTCCGTACGAGCTATTGCATGGCCGTATGGATGGCATCCCACTCTTGGCCGCATGCACAATTGTATGCTAGCCGTATATGGCTTGCTGGCCTTAAATGTTTGACTGATTTCATTTAAATAATTTCGGAGCTGCATGGGTGGCCTCCCACTCTCTTTGACCGCATGTTTGTTCTCCCACTTTTGGACCGCATGGGTCTCACTTTGATTGTTTAAATATTTTATTTGCCTGAATTGTGGTCAGAATTTCTTCCCACTCCCAACATGAAAGTTGTAGAATTTCTCATTGGCTTCAAGAATATATATATTATATATATATATTATTATTTAATTGTGCAAGTTTCTTCCTTCTTTGATAAATGGCATGACACGACAATGACCCATAGTGGTGCACTCTTGAAATCAACTTGACATGATGAACTTGCCATGATAATTGACAGTGATAACTTGAAATGATAATTCTTGATAGTGGCCCGTCGTGGCGCACTCTTGATAAATAATAATGATAATGATAGTGGCCCGTCGTGGCGTACTCCTGACAAGAATTAATTAGTATCCTGACACCGTGGGTGATTGTGTTTGTACGAATGAACCCGTCTCGTCTTGCATCATGTCTAGGACATGAATCCCTGGTTTTCCATGGTCAGGGATTCATACTGAAATGGACTAAGGCTAATTACTAGAATAATCCAGTAGTTCATGGAGAGACTTTCTCAGTTACCTGTTGCCCCTTTGATCCCGGCCTTATATATATATATACATGGGATTTGTTGCTATCCGTCGAGATGAGCGCACTTCCAGCCCGCTGTCGAGTGTGGTATCTTAGGACACATGTATCTTACTACAGTGTGTCTGCTATATCATGCTATCTTTTCCTTTTCTTTGCTGGGGTCACTCAGGTAGTAACAAACAGGTAACCGGACTTGGAAGAATCTCATTGCATCTTGCTAGTAACTAGGATTGTGATAACCCTAGTTAGTTAATGTAGAAAGCCGTAGGCAATAATTGGCCGTGATTGCTTGGATGGAGTCTAGTCCAGTATAGTATTATCTAGAAGTGATTGATTGCAAGATTGTACCAGAATGATTGAATGATTGTCACTCCAGATTGTTACTATAATGTTTGTACTCTGTATTGTCACTGTGAGCACCCTGAATTTCGGGATGATTTTTTTTTTCATTTTATTTTATTTTCTGATTGATTTTAATTTCAATAAATAATTATTTCTGTTATTTTTTTCCTTAAGTGAACTTTTCCATGCCTTTGATATTTGGAGTAGCAGGGATGTTCAACTCTGGAAATCTTCTTCACGAGTTTTGGAGTGGACACGATTACCTTCATGATGGTATATGGTGTCCCACCCAAACTTGTTCTCTTGTGCTCTTTCTGCTTCGCTGAACTTCGGGTCGGTTTAGACCATTTGATTGATATTTATTTTCCCACTCTTTTCCTTGATCATTTTCAGCGCGTTACCATGACATTTAAATTGGGAGCGCCAGACCAGTCAGTTTCTTGAAACCAACTCCTCATTGATGATCTACTCGGGACGCTCGTCACCCATGACCCTTGTGTCCCACTCAGACACGTCGTCTTGGGCTCCATTTGATTCGCACAACTTTTCCGACGCGTTACCCGATTTTATTTCACGCCACGGCGTCACATTCATTTTCCAACTTGATTTGCGGGTCCCCTGTCGACCAAAACCTGTCAGCCCCAATTATGGACATGGCCCACATTGAGCCTACTATCCGTCCGCCACTTGTGTCCCATTTATTGGAATCTCCATGTGCTACTTATTCACCAATGATCATCGACACCTAAATTTAATTCTATTATTGCATCATGTCCAGTTTTCGTCCAATCCGGCTCCACCAAGTCCAGTCCAGCTCCATGTTGCCCTCCATCGGGACACCCTCATTTTTCCGTGTCCAAAATAATATTTAATACCCTGTTACCTATTTCAATATTTATTGGAATTTGTCATGTATTCAATTTCTCATAGGAATGACTTTTCCTACATTTAATTTCTAGCCTTTGGATCTCCCTACTTTAATCCCACCCATACGTTTCTCCTACTTTCAAATCAGCCACATTTGTGCCGGCCCTAAAAACTATGTGGGGAACACTCTCTCTCTCTCTCTCTTTAATATTATTTCCTTATCCACATCATTCTCTCTCTTCCTTTTTCATTTGTTCCCACACATTCAAAGCAAAAACCAACAGCAACACACTTTCCTCCTCCTCTCTTCCATGCAAAATTCGACGACACCACTTTCCTCCTCCCTCTTCACGTTGGCAGCTGTCACGACCCGTTACCCAAATTGTTGGGCCGGGCCGAGCCATGTCCAGCCTACGCTTAAGATAAAGCGCAGTAAGCTGTTCTAGAGATAACAAGACAAGACTAAATGTGCTAACAGTTCTATAAGTGAAGAAGAATCATAAATGCTCCAAACACAAAAGTCGTCGTATATAGTGAAATATCCAAGTACAAGTAAACTGAAATATAAAACTGGATACATGTCCAGTTACAAAATGGTATAGTCTAATACATGACTACACTAAGTATCCCAAGCAGCTAAGCAAACTAGACGAGTTTCCCCGCAGGAACATCCTCGTATGGCAAAACCGGGTCCTCGGCAGTGACTCCATAATACGAATCACAGAGCAACTCCTCCTCAGTAAGTATACCTACAACGTTATCCTGTCAGGACGGGAGCAAGTACTGTTTTCTAGCAAACTAAATATACAAAACTTGAACAGGAAGGTAATAAACTGGAATCATGGCATATCATGGTTTAATTGGTTCTTTTTAGAAATGACAACATATAGTTTAAAAGTTTAAAACCGTAGCATGTACGTGAATCGGTCAATAGGTAATCAAGATGTACAGCGGCACATATCAAGTTTTTCTGGCATGCACATACGTGCACGAGCGGCATCGGTGTATATCCATACACAAACGCGAGATCAGAACATACGGCAAGGGTACATATAGAATTTCACCGAGCGCGGTAAATACATACGGAGAAGGGGGTCATGTTCACGTACAATACTAACAGTTTCCCCTTAACCCGTTATTTAACATGTGAGAGATACGATAACAGTAAAAACATGTGGAAGATACGAGAACGATATAAAGCATGTGAGAGATATGAGATACTATCCTAAACATGGTAGAGACTGAAAGTAATACAACATGTAAAGTTCAAACTTGCTACCCCAAGGATCAGCATTTAACATGGTTGGTAAGTCGCAGTTTATTGTTCTAGCAGTATGTAAAGTTCGTAGAAAGTACTTGCCTCTAGCAAAGCAAAACAAGCTGCGATAAATGTGCTATGGATGTCTGGTAACTCGTCACTGTAGAAGTAAATATAATAACTTAGTTTTACACTAAGCTAAATCACTAGGACACTAATTGGTGCGACACGACTTGTGACTGGGCACCTAGCCAAAATGATGACTTGGCATAGGAGACCAATGTGGGGTGACACACTATGTTAACTAACTTTCTAGGGTCTTTACACTAGTGAGGGATGGGGTTCAACACGACTAAAACTCCAAATAACACAAAAAGCTACAAGTCGTAATTAATCAATAAATAAATCAAAAGATCATTGTGTTCTAACAATTTTAGAGATAGGCAAAAAGTCTAGTTTTACATAAAATAAAGTACCAAAACGATCCTTGCTAATTATAGAAATTTATTATAATTTTTCTGGAATTTATTAACCAGTACAAATATTTTATAAAAATCAGTTTTCCTAAGTATACAGAAAATGAGTTTTGGTTTCATATGCCAACCTAGTGGCAAAACAGTAAATTAAATACTACAAAAATTATACTAAATTAGCTAACTTAACATAGTATCTAAAAACTATTTTTCCATAATTTTAGCTATACTTTAAGTATTTTTTTAGAAAATCAAAAACAGCAATGCACACAATAATTAATTATCTGCGTATTTTGTCCATGTATATAATTTGAACCAAAGTTCAAATACAGGACCCAAGGCCATGAATCAAGTCCAATATGACTTGTACAGGTCTTGAATGTGTGAAAACACATTTGAGCCCAAATACCCATGCTAGGTTTGGACACCAAATGGTTACAGTAATTTAAATATACAAAAAATACTAAGTGGTAGAAATGCAAAATAAATATTAATATTTTAATAAGGTAAAGTTTTACATAGTAACTATAAAAGTATGAACATTATTTTATATAAATAATTTACACTAAGCTAAGTAAAATACGTATAGGAAATAATATATATATATATAAATATAGGGATATTTATATATATAGGAAAATGCTTAACTATATTATTATATATATATATATATACAAATATGTATATATACATACATATAAGAAAATACTTAACTATATAATATATATATATATATACAAAATTAATGTATACATATACATATAATAGTATATATATGATAATATATATACACAAAGAAATATATATACATAAATATATATGTATACATAATACATATATATATATACATATAAATAATGAAGTATACATACATATACATATATAAAAAAAAGCAACTATATATACCTAAATATAGTATGTATAATAATACATATACACATATATACAAATATATGTATACATATATATATATATATATAATTATATATAAAAAGAAAAAAAAGAAAAGGAAAAGAAAAAAAGAAAAGAAACAGCAGCAAAAAGGGGGGGGGGGGGGGGGGGGCTCGAACTCGAGCTAGCAGAGCGAGGGGGGGGGGAAATTTTATTGATTGCGCGCTGGCCAGTGGGCCAGTTGGCCCGCGATGTTAGAGATAGGATTAGGTTTAGATTTATTTAGGTTTTCTAATTAATTAAAATATATAAAAAAATAACCCTGTGTCCTGACAGTTAGGGACACAGGAGTCTTGTGTCCTAGGCGTGCACGATGCGCACGAGTCCAGTTGGCCGTGTCCGAGCTTACCATTAGGTTCGTCGGGACCAGGCGAGTCCGTGTTCGTGTACACGAGACACGAATCGAAGGGAGGAGGGAGTGACACGTACGTGTCCGAAGTCGGGCTGCTGTCGAAGAGGCGATCGACGGTTGGGGGCGTCGGGACGGCGGCGCTTGGGTGGCGCTGGACGCGGCTCGTCGAGGCAGACGTGATGGTGGTGGTGGTTGGCCGTGAGGGTTTGTGTAGGGGTGGGGGTGGTGATCGTCGGAGTTAGGGTTCCGACGGGAAAGAGTGGGGAAGAAGGGGGCGGCGGTTGGCTGAGATGGGTTGGGGTGGTGGTGGTTTGGTCGGGGGGCTGCGGGGGTTTAAATAGAGGGGTTAGGGCGGTCGTAGGTCGGTCGGGCAGCCGGGAAAGGCGGGGGCAGGGCGGCGAGTCGGTTGGGGCAGTCGTCGGGGGTAGGTTAGGGTTTTGCACTAGAGTCCCTAGGTTTTAGGTAATTGCATTTAGGTCCCAACCATAACTGAATGCAAATTATAATTTGCATAAACAATTCATAATTTGAAAACTGCTATGAAAACAATTGTAAAAATTACAAAACCACATTAAAACAATTTTAAAAATTGCACATTGATATAAAAACAATTTTACTTATTACAAAACTATATTAAAACATTTCTAAAAATTACAAAATAATATTTAAACAATTTAGAAAATTACATATAGATATTTTTAGTATTCAAAACTCATTTAAAAATCATTTTAAAATTCTAGAAAAATTCCTAAAAATCTAATTAATTATTTTAAGGCTAAAAATAACATTAAAAATTAATTAACACTAATAAAAAAAAATTTGAAAATCAGGGGCTTACAGCAGCCGACCTCCCCCTCACCCTGGCCGTCGACCATCTCCGGCCAACCTCGGCCTTCTCCTCCTCCTCCAACTTCCTTCTTCCTCCTCCAACTTCAACGTCGCCACCACCTCTACATCACCATCTTCGGCCTTCACCACCACTTCACAGCCGCCGCCACCTAGCCGTGAGCCCCGCTACCTCGCTGCCCCGCCGTGGTCGGCCGCCGCGCCGCCACGAGAGCAGCGCGCAGCGCTGTCGCCCCCACCAGCAGCGGCAGCGCACGCTGTAGCGCGCACGCGCGAGCGCTGGCGCCGCCACGCGCCGCCGTGGGCCGGCGACTCCCCGCCGTGGTGCCCCCCCCACTGGACGAACTCAGGCCGGCCTTCCCCTAACGGCCACCGTCCTCCGGGACGCGCCGTCGAGGCGATTCGTGCGTTTTGAACGACGTCCCGTCGTGACGCGCGCGGAGTCGAGTCCGTTTTGGCGCTCCGTCGCAGCGACTTCGCGTACATTTTCCCGGAGATCCGACCGTTGGATCGGCGATTTCTTTACTCCGTCGCAATTTTGGTATATCCACCTTTATCCCTGTCAATTTTCGGCCGTTAATTTTATCGTTTGATACATGAAAACCGGCCACCAAGTTGACCGTTTTAATTGTATTAAATTTGGACAGTTTTGCGGGGCCAACTTCGTCAGCTTGTATCTCCTCCACCGCAGCTCCGTTTGGCATGCTACCAGTTCCAGTGCGAAGCTGGTATAACCCTCTTCCTTCCCCCTTTAGATTTCATTTCAGTTTGAGCTTGTTTGATTGGTTGAATTCGACGCCAAAGTTGGCCGTCCAAATTCGTAATTTCCAACTTATAAAATTCCATTTTTGAACTCGGGACTCCATATTTCATTTCTGACACCACCATTAGATTCGTGGCGTCGTTCTGGCATATTTTCATATAAAAATTGTTAGATTTGGAGAACGTGGGCCCGGGCACGCATTTCGGTGCAAAGCGGATCCCACTTTCTGGGTCAACGAGACTTTTTGACGCCGGCTCATCGGAATCCAATTCTGGAGATACCGTTGAGTTCGTATCGTCATTCTGGACTCGTTGACATATAATTTGCTAGGTTTTGGTGGACATTGGATCGGGCACGCATTTCGGTGCAAGTCAGACACCAATGTCCGGGCCAACGGGTCATTTTGAGATCGGCTCATCGGAATCCAATTCCGGATATACCGTTGAGTTCGTATCATCATTCTGGACTCGTTGACATGTAGTTTACTGAGTTTTGAGAACTTTGGCTCCGGCACGCATTTCCGTGCAAATCGGAATCCCAAGTTCTGATCAACGGGCCAAATTGAGATCGGGTCAACGGAATCCAATTCTGGAGATACCGTTGGGTTCGTATCGTCATTCTGGTTGCGTGGACATATAATTTGTTATATTTTATTGACTTGTTTTCTTGCACGTTTTTCGGTGCAAAACGGCTCCGACACGGACACCGTTTTGATCCGAAATTACCTTTTTGCCCTTGTGTCCAAATTGGACCGTTGGGTAGGCTATCCTAGCTAATTTGACCATTCTGGACACGTTGGCGATGTTCATTTCATCGTCCGACAATGTTTGTTGATAGTTTCTCTTAGTTTAGCCTTGTAATAATTAATTAATAATTAATTCATATAATGTTCGTATTTCGGGATTAGTACAACGAAACTGAGCTCAGTCAATTCCAGTGATCTCACATCGCTGAAATTGACAAGATGGACACGTGGATCACCATAATAAGATTATCAACCTTACCATTGATATTCTTGTCTCGATTTGCGTGTCGTAAGTTTCGACGTACGAATAACGAAGTACACTTTATTCTTTAATAATTAGACTAGATTGACCCTGTTTGACCAGAGTTGACCAGTTGACCCAAAGTCAACTGTGAGTCAACGCTTGACCTAGTTTGACTAAATTATTGACCGGAGTTGACCTAGAGTTAATTTGACTTAGAAGAACCTAGAATAATATAGATTTCTTGTAGAGACTCTTTAATATAACTTGAACACTTTGTAACCTGTGTTGCTTTAAATAGGACTCTGTGGCTTCAGTTGGACCCTCTATACTTATCAGCTCAGGACCGCAGGCGAGCACATTCACTGATAGTTTTCATTGTCTTGATATCTACTATATCCGATTCAGTCGTAGTATTATACTTGATTCCTGACACGACAGTTCACGGACTAGTATACATCGGATCCTGTCATGAGATGTTATCCCTGGACTTTCTTGGTATATGGGTATGAGATATTTCAGTGTTCCTGTACTTATATAGACACACATTGGGAGTGGGCTGGCCCCCTGCTCTCAAACCCTGTGTCATGACGTGCCATGTCCGGATCCGTAATACTATTCGGGGGATATATATTGGGGAAATTATTAGGGGTTATGTGATCAAAGCCTCCATGTCACTATCTTTTGCTAGCGCCACCCTCACCTCACGTAGGGTATAGCAGATACCTCACCACCGGTTATCCAGGTTGGACGGCATGATTCTCCGTTGAGTACACCGCGGATTGCCGTGCCAAGTGGATAACTTGGCCCTGTTTCCCCTTTAGCCGATCACATATCACTCTAATAATTCAAAACACCTTTTACTTTATTTGTCATGTCTTACATTCCAGTTTCAGCTTTACTTACTATACTTCCACCATGCTATGATTCATTTCTCATATGCTATACCTGTTTTTCATACTATGCCATGGTTATGGGACTAAGTTCTGTTTGAAAGAAGGGTTACAACCTCGGTCCTTGTTTGGTTTAAGGGTTGTAACTCGACTTTCAAACGGTTCCCAAGTCGCCTATATTCTTTGTCTTGTATCTCATTATTACTGTCTCTTATAGTATTTCTCAATTCATATGGAACTGCTGTTGGTGTTTGTACTTGCTCATTTTCCTGACAGGATACGTTGACAAATTTTACAGATAGTTTGGAGGTGCCTGCTAGCCTAGAGGAGACCCATTAGAGGTTGTTTAGTTAGTTTTTCTCAGTTGTCTGGAGTTGTATTTATTTTATGGATTACTGTATTTGAGCTTTGAGATGTATTCTGAGTTTGTATCTTAGACACTTAGATTTCTCTCTGTTGTACCTCTTTTGGATTTTATGTTTATCTATCTTCCTTTATGCTCTACCTTAGATGTGATTGAGTTTACATTCTGCCATGTCACCCCCATTCGGGGAGTATAAACTGTTAGTCTTATACTATTAGATGCATTGAGACCTAGGACAGCGTTCTACCGCCGATACTGCGGCGTAGGCTGGGCGTTGTTACGTTCTCGTGCCCTAATTTTAGGGTGCGGGTCGTGACAGTCACTCTCTGATTGTCACTTAATGATTGTCACCTCTAGGAAGAAATGATCAGAGACCAAGTTCTGTTCAGGCGAAGGGTTACAATCCCGGTCCTTGTTTGGTTTAAGGGTTGTAACCTGGTTTTCGGAACAGTGCCTTCGTCCTCTCTTCGTTTATTGCCTAGCTCTATTTATTTAACATGTTCTCCAGTTTACTTTATGTCAAATGATGATTTACTTACTGTCTTCCTATGTTCGGGATAAGTGCATTGGTACTGCACGAATCTCGATCCTCCTTTACTTATTGCTTTCTCTCCTTGTTGAATGCTAATGATTGCTGGTTTTAAGTTCATAGTTCGGCCTCCTTTGTGGTACTTGCTATTTGGGGTCTGACCCCACTGGTTTTGCATGGCTAGGTTCTAATAGAAGAGCCCGAAGGATCTACCGCACCATCTACTCGACGGTGACCAGCCGGAGCACCAGAGTACCTCAGTGGGTTCTTCTTCATTCTCCCACTGATATGTAAATTCTCCTCTTGTAACGTTTAGCCCCGAACACGTGTTTAGCTCGTGTTTTGGTATTTTCCTTGATATTGTAGCCTACGGGCATAAACATGATATGTGTATTCTAGACTATAGCTAGTCCTTATCATGTACGACTAATACTCTAGCTAGTCCTCAGTTCTGTGGTACTGGCTTCATGATCAGTCATGTATATATGGTTCGGGATGCCTTACTATTGTATGTATGATGATCGTACTCCTTGCTCTTGTATAATTGCCTGTGATTGAGATACCTAGGATTGTTAAACCATAGGATTGACTGATGGCTTGTAGAGTAACCTCCATGTCTTGACAGCTTATACGTGATTTCAGAGTATTAACGTACTTTGGGATTGCGTAGCTGGCTATGTCTGCCCCCGCTCTCCAGTATTCTGGTTCTGGGGCGTGACAAGTGCATAACTCTAAACTATTTCTGCGACGAGCCTCTGAACGACGATGAAGGGGCACCCGGAGGACCAGCACGCTCCAACACTGTAAGTCGCTGGTTGTATGAATCCATGGTAGATAACAGTCTATCACTGTTCTGGACCATCGAATCCGTCACCAATCTCAGCCTATCGGTCATTGTCACCTGTGCTCGTCGCGGCGGTGCCCCTCCTGCACCAGATCCCTAGTAGTCCTAGTTAGGACTGTTTCTTTGTGTTTGTTTGACCCTTTGTTTGTGACTTGGATATTTGTTGGTTGTGTAGACTTGGATGTTTGGATCCTATTTGTTGGATCATATTCTATTTGTTGGTTGTGTGTAGACTTTGGTTATTTGGTTGTAGACTTTGTTATTTGGTGTAGACTTGGTTATTTGGATACTTGTTGGTTGTGCCTATTCTATTTGTTGGATCCTATTCTATTTGTTGGATCCACGAGGTGTCTCGTGTCGTGTGTCGTGTCCTGGACCGACTGGCACACGTGCACGAGGCTGCCTGCACGTTTTAAGTGTCTGTGTGCGTTCTCTTTGTTAGGACACGTTCGTGTCCTGTTTTTGGACACGAAATCTACACTAAGACACTTGTACACATGTGACTCTTCTTTGTTAGGAACTGTTTTAGGTTTTCACATGGTTTTAATATTCGAAATTTGGATTTTCAGTGTTTGCACGATTTACTGATACATGCTGATACCTATTTAAAACTGTTTTCAAATTGGTTTCAAAATGTTCAATTCGAATCCTAGGTTTTAAATGAGTCTTTGTATGATTCACCAGAGTTCAGTTTGTTTTGAAATTTGGTTTTCATGATTTGTATTGGGTTCGAATTCAGTGTTTGGTTTCAAAATGAAATCCTGTTTTCATGTTTCATTAGATATGTTCAGTTTATCAGTTATTTACATATATGTATGTTCTATCCTTTTGTATCCTACATGGTCAGTCCCCTGTGTCGAATTGGTTCACCCCTTAAACTCAATTGCAACCTTTAGTTATGGAAAATTTATGGCAAGAGTGGATGAAGCCTTCAAGAGAGAGAAGGCTTTCATTTATAGAGAAACCAAGAGTAGTTAGCATTTAATGCTCCTGGATACAGCCTGGCCGGTATACCGTCGGTATGGACCGGCATACCGTCGGTATGCCGGTCGAACAATAACGGTCATATTAATATCCGTTGGGAGCATTTAATGCTGCCATTAATGCTAGTCTTTGCCATTCAAAAATCAAATTTCGAAACCCGGTATACCGTCGGTATACCGATGTGTGTCACAGAATATTTTTATAATAAACAAAATGGTATACCGTCGGTATACCGGAGCATACCGTCGGTATGTCGAAATTAGAATCTATTTTTTTGGGGAGTAATTATTGAACTAATTTAGTCGGAGAAGAGTTTGTATTCTATTGCTTGATGCACAAGGCTATTGCTTTAATGCAGGGAATTATTAGGTATACTAATTTTTTTGATAGGCGACATAAAAAATTTGCATTTTTTTTGCAGGACTACTAAAAATTTGGTAGTCATGGATATGTACCTGTCAAAATTTTGCAATCCTGAAGCAAAGAAATTAGAGGACGATCAAAATTTTGACATTTTCGTACATATTTAATACTACCAAAATTTTGAAAAGTCAAAAAACAAACTTCTTTTTCTACAGGTCTACAAAATTTTTGACACTCCAAGATATAACAAGGACCGTCAAAATTTTAAAGGTCTTGTACATATCCAGATCTGCCAAAATTGTGATGCCCCTATCAAAAAATATAGTGCACCTAGTAATTCCCTTCCTTTTTAAGACCAGCTCTCATTAAGCCTAAGCATGCTTTGCTTTTCGAGAATAAAGTTCGACAGACAGAGAAAGAACAAACCATTATGCTGAAGTGAAACCCCATTGTACAATTTGATGCTCTCTTCAAATAAGGATCACCATTTACTTAATCTCGTTTCACCAAATTAATCAGTAAAGATTCAAAAGGTGTCCACGTGCATTTAGGGCCCCCATTCGCTTGTGTCCGAAAACTTTCAAGAGCCTGTTGCAAGTTCCAAAAAGACGTGAAATATAATCAGCAATAACTCTCAACTCTAAAATTCTTTCCAATTACACAGGAGCATGCTGCTTAAGTCACAATAATTTTCAAATTACATGAGAATATGCTTCGATCATAATAGTTTCAACGCTATAACATCATTTACAACTTCAGAAAGCAGAAGATAGGGAGGAAACATAAGCATGTTCGCCACAGTTGTCATCAACCAAAACGAAGTACCCAACTCACATTATAACAAATAGCAATCTATGTATGCTACTCATTAGATGGTGTCCAAGCATGTATGGTGTGTACCAACTACAATAAAACCTGCCAAAATATCAATCAAATCATGATTGTCGGTCCTCTTAACCACAAATAGCTGCCAACACACAAGATTTCTGTATGAAACAGCTTAGTGATCAGAGAGAGAGACAACACTACATATAAAGAAACCATGACCAACAAGTCTCATTCTCAAGCGACTCAACAATTGTCCTCGAAATTTAGTTTATCAATGACAAACAACAGTGTCATTGCAGAAGCACTTCACCAAAAGAAAAATCTAATACGAGATATGTCTGACATAAGAGAGAATATGTCTACGGCGTCGCTCGAGTGTTGCATCAAGTTATACCCCTAAAACGCTAGCACAAAGCAAATCAGTTCAAGCTGCCCGGCCCATGGTGATATGAGCGAATAACCAACAGCAGATCTTAGGCCATTATGCGAGCCGACCTCACATAGAGGCTATCTACAACCTTGCCAATATTGGATATCGTCTCTAGCGTTGCAGGGAAGATGGCATCCGTCTTGGGGTCGTCAAAGATAATAAGACAGCCAGCACCCTGATCGAGTGTCCCTGCAAACTTCTTGTGTAGTATCATCTGAGACAGCTTTTTCTCCACGTGGTCCATTGGCAACTCTATCATCTCAGCGACATGAGCAATCTCCACTCTTGAGTAGGGTTCAATCAACTTGCACAGGTTCTGCTCCAGAAGGGTATCGTACAGAGATGAAAGGTGCCTATGAACAATCGGATCCTCCTCCAACTGGGCCTTGTAATCTCTTAGAGCAGTCTCAAAGAACCTCAGAGATCTTTTGGAGTGTGCATCTGCAACAGCTTTCATAGCATCCAGATCTGGACCAACATAGAGCAAGCCAGCCTTGGAAGAGATGATTCCTGCAACATCATCAGCCTGGCTAACCATAATCTTGCACAAGAGCATGTATTTGAGGCTAAAGACTGCCCGAGGATCCTCGAGAGCATTGAAGGCTTCGAATGCTTCAAAGAAGTAGCTGTATGCTGTCTTGTAGTCTTTCTCTTCGGCATGAAGGATACCACTCTGTAAATCTATTGTGCCCTGCTGCGCTGGGGGAACGTAGATGGCATTGGCAGCTGTTCTTGCTGCAGTTAGTGCAGCTTTTGCTTTGGGCAGATTTCTCAAAGAGAAGTGGAGCTTACTCTCTAAAAGATCAATGTCCACCAGAAGCAGTTTGTCATCCAATCTTCTGACTTCTTTTATCAGGCTGGAGAGAAGGGTTAGGGCTTCAGTGTACTCTTTGTTCTCCATCAGAAGAGCTGCAAGTCGAGCCTCCACTCGTTGTCTAAGGAATGTGCGCTTCTCAGCACGGGTCCATTCCACCATTTCCTTGCAGAGAGAGATTTGTAGGTCAGATGTTTCTGGTATCTTGGCAACCGCATCCATTATTCCCCTCACAATTTTTGCAGTCTTCGCCTTGGGGATTACGAAGAAGAAAGGTCGCAGTTTGGTCAGAAGGCTTCTTAGCTCCTCACCTTTCTTTTCTTGTGCGAGGAGTTCCGAAAGGTTGGAGATTGCTTGCTCTTTGATGCGAAGTGCTTCTGGGGACTTTGAAGGGTCTTCAAGTATAAGGTATAAAATCGAGATGGATTCCGAAGGATCTTTAGCCTCCAAGGCCTGTGCTAATGAATCAGTGGTGGCAGGAAGATATGATGCTGAAGCCATTGCACCTGCTTAAAGAAAACAACCCACAAGATGAGAACATGAAAACTGTCACTTGTCGATAGATTATGCGGAAATTAGGAGATAGAGCAAAAGCAGGAGACGATTTGGTCCAGAACTAATATATAATATCGACGAAGCTAACTTTGATGATAAATCATGATGGCCTGGAAGCATCTATTGAAGGAATAACAAATTAAATAACTACTGCAAGGAAATGTAAAACAGGAAATAGAAGACCAGGGAACTTATCAAAGGTATAAATTTACTGATATGCAGAAGAAGAGACTACTAGGTATTTATTAGAAAGAGGATAAAATCTTGAAGTATGTTGACCTTCTTTTCAACCTGGTTATCTTAGCTTCAATTTGTTTTGTCAATCTAGATTGATCTCCCAAGCTGCATCAAACAGTGGAATAGGTCCTCCTCGATTCAAAATGGATAATTTATTGAAGGAAACATCTATTGAAGGAATAACAAATTAAATAACTACTGCAAGGAAATGTAAAGCAGGAAATAGAAGATCGGGGAACTTATCAAAGGTATAAATTTACTGATATGCAGAAGAGACTACACGGTATATATTAGCAAGAGGTTAAAATCTTCAAGTATGTTGATCTTTTTTTCCATCTGGTTATCTTAGCTTCAATTTGTTTTGTCAATCTAGATTGATCTCCCAAGCTGCATCAAACAGTGGAATATGTCCTCCTTGATTCAAAATGGATAATTTATCCACGGTCTAGACCCCTCCAGACACAACTGATTGAAATGATTTTTCAAATTAATTAATGAAGATGTTACAGCAGATTCATTCCACCCACCCCACCCCACCCCCCATTTTCCCAACCATTATCACATGAATCCTCCCCTTTTTATTTAAAAAGAAAACTATAACCGAAATATTTCGAGGAATTTAGGAGATCAAGCATGTTGATTTCATAATAATTCACCTGCCCTGCTATCATCACTATCTAAATCTTGAGGCATAGTGTATTGAACACTGGAATCACCCCCAATAAAGTACAAGGAAAAACACCCCTTGACAACACCAGTAAAGAAAGACCTATTTTTTATTTCTCTAGAAGAAACTGGTGGCATGATCTTCAAATACTCGGTCCAGTTGTGGTGAAAAGAAGACATTGCATAAAAGAACAGTCTTCAAATCAATAAGTCTTTTACCTCTTAATTTGCACTAGTTACAAATGAACTTAAGAGTCAAACCAATAAGGGTTTTCATGAATTGTTTGCTTGCATATTGTTTAGTTGATGGGATCGGAGAATAGTTGGATTGAAAAATAAAATATGGATAGAATGATTAGAATCTTTACAACCTAAATGATTTACAACTAGCATGATAAAGACAAAGCATATGAAAGGTAACTTTATCGAAAAGTCAAGATGAATGAAATAACTTTAGCAAATAACATTACAAAATACCACGAACTATCACATTTTGCAACAAAATACTATGAATAGTTTTATTAGCAACTAAATACCACGAACTTCCAAAAAGTTTGCAACTTGCTACCCTCCATTAGTTTACAGCCAAAATCGATGGTCACTGTAATTTTTAGACAATTTTGCCTCTCAACAATTGCAAATTCTCATCCTTCCATACCCCATCCCTTCTTCTTCCTCCTCCACCTCTCCCACTTCCCGTGCTCCTCCCCTACGTCCCGCCTTCCTTCACACCCGATGGCCGCCTCAACCCCCTTCCCCGAACCCCTCCCCTACCACTGGTTTCACGCCTCCTGCACCCCTCCCCCACACCTCGCCCCCCAATACTCTTAACCTGTCACTGCCTACCTCTACACTCAGCCACCCACATGGAAAGGCAGGGCAGGCCAAATTGACTTTTCGGCATATCATTTGCAACATAGACAATAGTTTATGGTATTTAGTTGCAAAAATAAAGTCTATGGTATTTAGTTGCTAATAAGAATAGTTCATAGTATTTAGTTGCAAAAGTGCCTAGTTCATGCATTTAGTTGCAAATTAGCTGAAAGACAAAAAAAACTACTTCATATTGTGTCCCATAGATAAATAAGAGTTATAGCCTTTGCTATTTAGGATTTGAGCATTCATTATGATAGAGAAGATAGTGATTTAACAAGGAATTTCATACACATAAAGCAGGACTACTAAAGTACAGAAGCACATCTAGAGTGCTTTGTGATCATGGAATACCTTTTCAATTGAATGGAAAATCTATAAGTTGACCATAAGACCAATCATGCTTTATGGGTTTCAATGTTTTATGGAAAAGAAACATGTAGGAAAAAATAAGCTTAGCTCAAATGAGAGGGATAAGATAGATTAAAACATAAAAGTTAATATTTGAAATGAGTACCTATGGGACTTGTTGGTGGTATCAAATGAATAGATGAAAGCAAGTCATCCACAATAATTTGGACATGTACAAGGGAGACCAATAGATGCACCAATGAGGCGTGATTTAAATAAATGATATGTCGTTCTCCTGGCTATGAATGTGAATACTATAATCTTGCTAGTAACACTTCATATATTGTCTTTTATCTTCCTCCAACTACTTGTGATCCTAAAGCTTCTTTGTATTACATGTTTCTAGTTTTAAATATCGACCAAACTGATAGTGAGAAAGCCCTACCAGAAATGACCAATTCAAAACCCTTGAAACCCTCCGAAACTACCAAATTCGAAAATCATAGGAAGGGTCTGAAACCGATAACAAAGATAAATTTCTGAACTTTGGTTTATACTTCCGACTTGTCCATGCTCTAATCTCATTTTACTAAAACGATATGCAAACAGACAGACAGAAAGAAAACTCCATCAGGTGTTAATACTTAAAGGAAAAGCACAAACATTCTCCAGAGTGATCTCCATAAATACTTTTTTATGATTGACTTCATAACTGAAGCAATATGTCATATTTACTATCAGTTCATCAATATTATATTCATTACCACTTACGCTAACAAGTAGTCTAGGTTCACATTTCAGACTAGTTGCCAGTCTTTAGTTCAAGGTGTCTTTTACCCAATGTCCTTCTCTTAGAGACGGAGTCATCGCACATGCCTCCTCTCCAACTCACAATGGCTATGTGGATCCGTTCTTTGATAATGACATATCCATCGTCGTATTCTTATCTAGGTATGGGGATAACAGGAAAGCATCTTCCGCTCAATGGATATCAGGGAGGATCCATTCTTTTAGACCTACATTTTTATCACCATTTTATTCTCAGGTGAAGAATTACATATCAATAAGGACAAAAATATGGTATGCGTTGGTCATCACCATCTAATGTATGGATAGAATCATACCAAAAAAATCCAACAATGCGATAATATCTTAACGGTTAACACTATATTACATCAAACACGAGACAATCCTAATGTAAGGATAGATTTATATAGAAGTCGACAATGAACAGGACAGAAAAACCAAAGGATTGCAAGATTTAGTAAATGAATGATATGCTGACACGTGCTATCTCACAGGTTGCATAAAAACAAACAAAAGAAGATGATAAATTCCCCTGCATAGTTCCAGAGTGATGGGCTTGGACTAGTAGCCAATAACACCATGGTAGTCAAAGGCGCTCCTCGCACCTCACTAGGCAAGTTGCCTTTACCCGATCGCATCCAAGGCGCACCTTTCAGCAAGGCACAACCAAGAAAAGGCGTGCCTTGTGTGCGTGTTTTTTCTTTTCTTTTCTTTTTTTACAAAAGACTTTGAGACATGGAGATGGCCCTTACCTCATACAAGTGGAAAAGAGGTAACCATTTCCACAGTTGTCAAAGTTGACTACAGTTGAACTTGAAAAACTAAATTTACTAAAAACGTGGTAGGAATAATACAATTTCTTGTTAGTTATGTCGGTTGTTACTGGTGCTCTACTAGTTCACTTGGTTATCTTTTAACATATTTTTGTTGGTTTTAATATGTTATTTGATTTTATTTTTTACATTACTAATTTATTTATATATGTATACTTTTATTATTTTTTATTTTTACACTTTGTTTTCCTCGGACGCGTGTCTTAAGTAGTCTTGTGCCTTTGACTACCTTAAGCAACACATACTTTCCTTCTATAAGTGGCATACTTTCCTCCTGAAAATAGCCCTCGCACGGTAACTTTACATCCGGAAGCTCCTCAAATAATCTTGTCGAAGACTCGACCACACGAATTTTTTACTTTTCCTAATAAATAATGTAATGGAGAATACAAGTTTCAACTGTAGAACAAGAAAAAATGTTATCAAGTGTTTCCCAACGAATCGCTTCCTCGAGTAAAGGATCAAAAATCGTAGGGCTAAATACATAGCAGTCCGTTTGGTTCATCGCGGAAGACGGATTTCTAAATCCGTGATGTTTGCGCCTCCAACTGATCGCGTGCTTACGCCTAAACCAGACCTAAATCTAACGACAATAAGAGTTCTACTTTCTACATTCGCAAAACTAAGAGAACTTCCGAAATTTTTCGCGGCGGAGTACCTAGAGAACTCACAATTCCGAATCGGCTAGCTAGCTACTGCTACCAAACGCCGACACGAAGACTCTGAGCCGGATACTTGCCGAAAGAGTTCTTCAATCGAAATCAACCCCAGCCATAGATTCACAGCTGTAATTGTCAGTTTGAACAGATCAATGAATGTGTTCTTGGTCTTTAGGGTTTCCGTGACTTGGAAGCAAACAAAAACAGGAGAAGAAGAAGAAGAAGAAGAAGAAGAAGAGAGGATGTAAAAGGAATTCACCGATTTTTTCGCTGCTGATGACTCCGCTAGAGGAAGAAGACGAGAATGGGAAAGTGGAAGGAAACCCTAAGAGCATCTCCAACCCTATTGTGAGTTTGAAAAAAATGGTTGTCACATAGGAATGACAACCATTTTTTCCAAAAGTACTTCTCCAATGCAAATGTGAAATAAAGTGTGGAGTTGACATGGCAATGACATGACAAAGACAATGTGAAGTTGGTTGTCTAGATCTAGACAATGCACTTCACAATGTCTTTATGTCCACATCATCATTTGTGAATAAAAATATTTATAAAAAGAAGTAGAAGAGTAAAAGTTGTCTTGGAAGTTGTAATTAATTTGTATTATCTTCTCAATACTTTTGCATTGGAGATGACTTTTTAAACTCATTATCATTTGTGAATATAATCTTGCCACCTATACAAGACATTGTCTTGTGCCTCATGCCACATAGGATTCACAACATAAAACAAGACAATAGGGTTGGAGATGCTCTAAGGGTCTGCTAGGCAATTGTAGGGGTAGCGGATGAGGTGCTTTTAGAGTAGCGGTTATGAGCAGCTACGAGGGGTCCGATTTTTGTTGGTTTTTAAGTAGCGGCTTTTAAACCAGTCTAATTCATGCTTGGTAATTCACTAACGAGCGGTTCTGAAATTTTTTTACACCAATAAATTAAATAGAAAAGGGTATCAGTAGTTATAATTATATATATTTTTGTGGGGATATAAATGGAATTAAAAAAATAGAGCCGCTCAAAACCTACCGATTTGGGGTGTTTATAAAGCCACCCAAAAATATATTACACCGGTTTTGGAGGATTTTTGAGCCGACCAAAACCGGTGCCTCAAAAAAAATTAATAAGTAAGGGTTTTCATAAACAATCGGTTCAAAAACACCCCAAAACCGATGAAAATACCGTTACCAAGCAAACCCTAAGATTGGGTCAGTGGTGTTTATTCTTGGGCCGGTTAAACCCATGTACCCTACCGAAAAGAATGGGCCGGCTTCCTACTACATAACTAATGAGGAATTGTAATAACATCCAGACACTCCAAATAGGGCTGTAAAAAAATTCAAACAGCTCACGTTTGACTTGCTCCAAGCTCAATTCAAAACTCGTTCGTGGACTTGTCGGTATCGAACTCGATTGATTTTTTTTCGTTCGAAGGAGTGGTCGAATTGAGTTCGAACAAGGTTGTTTGACTCGATCTTGTTCGCGAACGGACTCGAACTCGGTTCGATTTTTCGTATTATAGGTTTTTTTAGTATATGCAATATATTTTTCTAGTATATGTATATGTTGGACAAACAAGTCATGCCAATTCAAAGCTAGTTAGACACTTCTGGGTACCCACCATCTCTCTGGAGTCCTATGAGTCTATGATTCCTAATACTACCAACTCCTATAGGCTATAGCTCATAGTCTTCCATGAACCATGCTTGTATTAGATGAGGCACTTCTCCCAAACCTATTACTCCTAATCTTCCATGGACCATGCTTGTATTAGATGAGGCAATTCTCCCATTCCTATGACTTAGGTTCACGGATTTAAGGAACCAAGAAAAAAAAGTTATTTTTTTTCTTTATTTGGTAGCCACAAACTTGAAAATTAATTTTCTGACAAGAAAAAAAATTGGTAGGAATATGGTTCCACTCAAGACCCATGGAATTGTTTTTTCTCTTCCTTTTCCAACATTTATTACAAAAGTTATGACAAAAATAACCACGTGTCATTACTTATTTTACCATTAATATTATTTTTATAATATTATTTTTATTTTAAAAGGTAAGAATATTATTGGAACATTGTTATATTTTACTTTTCTTTCCTAGGTAGTTTTCTTTGTTTTACCAAACAAGGAAAAGAAAATATGACAGGAATCCAATTTTTCTATTTCCATGAAAAATACAAGGAATTCATTTCCTTTCCTTGAACCAAACGAGGCCTAATCTTCCATGGATTGATCCGATTACTTTTCTTTGATTATTATTACACCTATTCTCTTACTATAACTAAGCTCTATTACTTTTAGAACTTTGTTTTTTTTTTTTCAAAATTTATAAATTTTAATTAAAAATTATCCCTCTCAATTTTTTTCTCAACTCCAAACCAACGGATCAAATAACTCCTAGAATCTCTACCATCCATCAGTTATATTATTCCTCTTTCTTTCTACTACCCTTCAGACCGGAAGCGACACAGGATCTCGTAAGCTAAATTAAGTCGAACTCGATCCTTTTGAGTATGTCGTAGAACCGAATTCAAACATTATTATTGGGCTCGACATTAAGTCGGCTCGATTAAAACTCGTTTGGTAGTTTGATCGAACCGAGTTCGAACACTCTTTGTACGAACTTATTCATTCGATATTCAACCCTGACTCCAAACACATGCACCAAATTATTGCAAATTATGTAAATTACTAGTTCATGAGTTCCCTTGATACTGGCACACAGTAGTCTACTCCAAATTAACCTCCTTTTTTTTCTTTTATTTTTGTCCTATTTATTTTTCTTCCATTTTTGATAAGACTTTCTCTCTCTTTTTTCCTTTATTTTCCTTCCCCGTTTGGTAAGGACAGTTAAATTTGGTGGGTCCAGAATTTAATATATAAGAGATATGACACGTTCCAAATCTGAAGTATTTCTCAGCTTTATAGCAACTTTCTATAAACAAGTATCCACTGCAATCAAATGCTACGAAAGTTGACTAAAGTCCAAATGTGGCACGTAAAAGCTCTCTCACCGTGGATGCTTTAAGTTGTTCCTTTATTTTTTATTGACATAAAAAAATTGTTTGGTTGTGTGGACGTATAACTGCTAGAGCTTGAACTTTAGTATTTAGACAACTTATAGTATTTGCTTTACTAAACTTTGTGTTATTTACTGCAACGAGAATTATAGTAAAAAAAAAAATTAAAATTTTAAGTTCCTCCATTTATGTTTATTGATGCTAAGAAGTCGTTTGGTTGCATGCAAGTATAGCTACTAAATATTGTACTTTAGTAGTTACACCACGTAATTATTTGTTTTACTATAATTTGTGTCATTTACTACAACAAAATTATGATAAATATTGATTTTTTGTAATATTTATTGTAACTAAAATGGTTGCAACATCATTTACGTCAGCAAATGCTACATATATTCCTATTTCACAAACAACCAAACAGTTCCTAATGGACACTATAGATATTTGCATCATAAGACACAAAGTCGATCACATCGTAGACTTGGCAGAATTTAAAATTATCCTTCAAAGTCATCCCTTCTTACGTGTCAGCTGACGTGACATATTGATATAGCAACCGATATCACATATTTTAAAATTAATATTAATATTAACAATAACATTAATATTATATTAAAATAATATTAAATTTCACATTAATATTAATGTTAACATTAACATTAATACTAACATAACAAAAGTTGGGTAATTAATTTCTTTTGTTAGAATGTGTCATCTCAGCTGCCATGTTAGATGAGACATAATATTATTTAACATGTCACGTCAACTGTCACATAAGGAGGAATGATTTGAAGAGATAATTTGAAGGTACAAATAGCATTACTCTTTTGATATTACCGAACAACTAGCTCGAAGGAAAAGAACGAAGGTCACAATAGATCGGAGTTTATGCAAATCTAAATTTGAATCCTATAAACTTTTCCGATTGGAGTTCAAGTTCAGGTGTTGGTCAATTTCATTTCCTTCTAGTTGAAGTTTGGTCAATTGAAAATACATTTAAACTACTATTTATATTAAATATATTTTTTTACTTCAATGACAATAATATATATGATTTCACAATATGATTATGATATATTGTGCTATGTAATTTTGTAGTGAAAACTATGTGAACATCATAAACATGATAATTGTTATAAGTAAATTGGCTTCCGGTTCCTTCTCGAGATTCGAATTTGGTTGATTTGTATACCCATCCAAACATTTGAAGAATTTGATTTTACTTATGGAATTAAAATCCAATAATTATTGAATAAAATAAATAAATTAACCTCCCCTATGTTTCATAGGCATTACAGTCAGGGGTCACCTATATTTTAAAAATAATTACACGGACCGTCTCGCCACTATGTTTTGTGTTTTATTTTTAAAATAAGGATGGTTTTTTTTTTTTTTTTTTTTTGAAGGAGTGCAGAGAGACTTTATTATGCTGTAGAGAACTCGTTCTCAGCTGAATGAGGAGATTCCATTACAATGGCCTGGGAAATGTGCTCAGGCAGGGTAGAAAAATTTGAAGAGAGATTATTCGCAAGGGCGAATGTTGCAAGCATGTGGGCAGCATTGTTACCCGATCTCCTGATGAATTGGAAAGCAGGACGGTTGTCCGGGTCCAAGTCTCTCGTCAAGGCTGAGACGGTGTCTTGGAGTCTCCATGGGATCAGGCTTCTATCCCCATTGATGATCTTGTTTGCAAGGAGAGAATCACCTTCGATGATAACGCGGGGTAGAGCTCTCTCTCGTGCCAGGAGGATACCCATATGGATAGCAATGATCTCGGCTTTCAGGGGGTTGGATTCATCGTGGTAAGCTGGAATAACAGAGGTTTTGCCGGATAAAAATTTCCCCGATGAATCTCTAGCTATTGCAGCTGCTGCGATGTGAGAGTTGGAGATTGCTCCGTCAACATTTATTTTGATGACACCAAACTCAGGGGGGGTCCAACTGCCGTCTGGGTTATTTCGGGATAGCTGGAGATCGGCTGAGTTATCATTTGGGTCATCATTGTAACTGTTGTATATAGAGAGTGCCTTAGCTGCAATGCGAGAAGGTGAGGGAGCTAACTGGCGAAATATGCAGTCGCCTCTCGCTTTCCATATGGACCATAGGAGTGTTGCGGCTAAGTTGAGAGCTTCTTTTGCTTGGGTATCACAGAGCCAAGAATCGAGCAGCGTCGAAATGCTATGGTGGTTGTCCGCCCGAAGGCCAATGGGGCTAATGAACCAGCTTTCACGAGCGATGACACAGTGAAGGAAGAGATGATCGGGTTCTTCTTTGTGTAGCAGGCAGAATGGACAAAGGGGGTTCCCTTTGCGAGTTCTCTCGTATATGGAGTGCATCAGTGGTAGAGCATTGTTCATCAAACGCCAAATGAACATCTGGATTCTAGGCGATATATGTTTCAAGTTCCATAGGTTGCGCCACTTAGTAACATTGGTAGTGGCTGTTGATGGTGATGGTTGTAGTCTTCGAATCGTTTCATACAGAGATTTGGAGGAGAAAGTTCCATTTTTTGATGGAGTCCAAAGAAGTATGTCAGGTCCGTCTCCATTAAGTAATGGAATATTAGTGATTGCTCGGGACTCAAGCGGAGTAAACAGAGCTTCGATGATGGGGATGTTCTATGTTCTCTCTTGTGTGTGTATGAGTTCTCGAACAAGACGGGGTCCATTGGAGGCGGGGGGCGGGGAGATGACTCTATGGCCGGTGAGTTGGGGAATCCAAGGATCGTTGTAGATATCGATCCATCCGCCCCTGATTTTCCAGCAGATATGGTTGGCCATCACTTGGCGAATCCCCATCAAACCTGACCAGGTTGGGGAGGCACGTTTGGTTAAGGGAGTCTTCCATATTGACTTGTTTTGAAGATATATACCTCGAAGAAGTTGCACCCAGAGAAGATGTGGTTGCTCGATGAATCGCCAAAACAATTTGCCGATAAGTGATTTATTAATCCATTCAGGGTTTCGAAAACCCAATCCCCCGTCACACTTCGGTTTGGTGAAGCATTCCCATCTGAGGAAATGAAGTCTTCTCTCCGATGACTCATGACCCCACCAGAAGTCTCGTTGCATCCGGCTCAATCTCTTTGCAATGGTACTAGGAATTTTGTATGCAGACATGGTGTATACCGGGATGGATCCCAGAGTTGATTTGATAAGCACGGATCTTCCCGCATGCGAGAGTGTCTTGGCTTTCCACCCTTGAAGTCTAGAGGCACAACTGTCTATCAACGTTGAGTAGGATGCATTCCGATTCTTCGGGAGGAGAATGTAATGGCCCAGGTATTTGTCCGAGTTCAACATGATTGGCATCTGGAAGAGTTCAGCAAGTTCTCTTCGGGTTTCTGAGGGCACCTTGTTGCTAAAGTGGATGGCAGACTTCATGAAATTGATTTTTTGACCCGACCAAACTTCAAATTTGTGGAGTATTTCCTGGATAGCTAAAAGTGCCGAAGTTTTTGCCTGGCCAAAGATTAATAGATCATCAGCAAATAATAGGTGGGATATAGAGGGCGCATACCGGTTGATTCGGACTCCACGGAATGTAGTATCTCGTTCGTATATTTGGAATAGTTGAGATAATGTGTCTGAACATAGAATGAAGATGTAAGGGGACAAGGGACACCCTTGCCGTATTCCGCGCTTAGGGAAGAAAAATTCTTCTGGGGAACCATTGATAAGAACGGAGAAGGACGATGACGTGATACACTCCATGAATAGTCTGTTGGTGTGCCCGGTGATCCCGAATCTATGCAGAGTCTCTCTGATGAATCCCCAATCGAGCCTATCATACGCCTTTGTCATGTCGATTTTGAGCGCAATAGAGTTTTTTTGCCGAGGGAAGGATTTCATGGCATGAATAACTTCTTGAGCGATGATGATATTATCCTCAATGTGTCTCCCTGGAATGAAGGCATTCTGTTGTGGGGAAATGAGTTTGTCCATGAAGGGTCGCAGCCGTTCAGTAAGGATTTTGGATATGAGTTTGTAGGAAACATTGCACAGGGATATCGGTCGATACTCCGAAGGGGTCGATGGAGATTTGGTCTTCGGGATGAGGACCAGATTTGTGTGGTTCAGCTTTGGCGGGATGATCCCTTCGGAGAAGACTTGTTGAACTAGAGTGATTAAATCTTGGCCGACAATGTCCCAGTTTTGTTGGTAGAAGATGGCGGGAATCCCGTCTGGTCCGGGAGCTTTGAGTGGTGCCATGTTTCTGAGAGTACGTTCAATTTCTTCTGGTGTAGGAATCCTCCTGAGGTCATCGTTGTCTTCATGAGATATAGGGGATGTAGGCAGTGGAAAGTTTGGGTCCATCGGGATGGCTTCGACGTTCCCGAATAAGCTTTTGAAGTGGTTGACGAAAGAAGCGGTGATGAATTCAGGGTTCGAAGACCATTCCCCAAGTCTTTCATGCAATGGATCTGGTTTCTACGTTTCCGAGTTGTAGCACTTGTGTGAAAGTATTTGGTGTTTTTGTCCCCCTCTCTGATCCATTGGCACCTGGAACGCTGCTTCCAATAAGACTCCTCTAATGTAAGAAGCTCGTTGAGTTCAGTTGTTATCAGTTTCTCCTCCTGAATTAAATGATCCGCGGGAGGATTTGATTGTATGCTGAGAAGTTTTTCCTTCAGTGAATTAATCCGAGACTTGATATTGCCAAAGTGGAGACGGCCCCATTGATGTAGCTTATCAAGTGTGTGCTGCAATTTCAAATGAATAGGCCGGTCGACTCCCTCATTATTTTCTTGCCAGATTTTGGCGAGTGTTTCTGAGAAATCAGCGCTTTTCATCCAGAAGGATTCGAATCTGACTTGCCGTTTCAACCTTGGTCGGCCCTTGTTGGTGTTCAGGAGTAAAGGCGAGTGATCACTATTAATCCTTGGGAGCGTTGAGACAGCGGAATGAGGAAAGAAGTTGCACCAGTTCGCGTCTGCCATGGCTCGATCAAGACGTTCTCTGATGTGGTGAGAAGGTGATCGTCCGTTCGACCATGTATAGGCTGGACCAGAGCATCCTAGGTCGATGAGGCCGCATTGGTCTATCATCTTCGTGAATTCGGCTGCGGCATTACGGTCGAAGCTACGGCCCCCGGCTTTCTCTTCAGATCCCGTAATGGCGTTGAAGTCGCCGATGGCGCACCATGGTTCAGTGAAGGATACTGTTAGAGACTTGATGGAATTCCAGAGCTCCAGTCTATCTTTTTTCCTGGGGCAACCATATACGCAGAGAAGTTTCCAAGCAGGCGTGGATTGTTTCGCTTTTATTGAAAGGAGGATGATGTTCGAGGAGGAGAAGTTGATGGAGGCTTCGAGGGAGTCATCCCACCCCAGCGTTAGGCCCCCTGCTCGGCCAACTGGAGGCACGGAGTGATGGTTTGGGTATCCTAGCTGAGGGAGAATGCGGGAAGTATAGTGAGAAGGAGACATTGTTTCGGAGAGGAAGAGGATGGAAGGTTTTGTGGCGGCGAGGAATGAGCGTAAGGTGCGGACTGTCGAGTCATTCCCCATACCTCGACAGTTCCAGGCTAGAATTAACATTGGCCTAGCGGCTGATCATGGTCAGCCGCTACTGTTGTTCCAACGGGGAGGTATGGTGTAGATTCTGGGGAGTGTCTTTTTGCACGTCTCATCTCGGCAAGGGGGGATGGCGGGCGTTTTCTGCGTTCTGGGGAGGTTGTCTGTGGCTTGGCAATGGGCGCTTTGCGGGCCAATCTCTTCCAAGAATACTTGTTGGAGAGAGTTCTGATGATGCACCCCTGGTCTGCGGAGAATATGGCCGATGAGTTGGGAGTGGGGTGGAGGGGGGACTTGCCGTTATTGTTTCTTGAGAGGTCGATTGCGGCGACGTCCGTTGAGGAGTGTTGATGACCAAGAGATACATCTATCGAGATACCTTGGTGTGGTGGCATCCCGCTGGGGGGAGTATCATGTTCAGTAAGATAGTCGTCTGTCTCCATCACTGTGGTGTGGTCGTTATTCCTGGATTCAGTAGATTCCATGATGATTTGGTTACCAACCTCGTTTTGATTGGTGATTTGTTGTTTTCTGTGCAGCCGCTGGGTGTTGATGTTGGGGGGTGGGCCAGATTGACGTTTGTGTGGGGGGATATATGTCGTCATCTGGCGATTGAGGGGGTCTACGGTGGGGAGTGGAGAGATTTGGGTTGGAGGGGTATTGACTTCGTCGGAGTTCAGACGATCTTGCCTAGGAGAGTTTGGATGCTTTTGTGGGAGGGGGTTGCCTGTAGAGGTGCCTTCTCCATTCGTGGTACGGCGTCCTGATTGGCGGAGATTGTCCGCTTTGTAGTCTTCTTCGTTGATTCTGGGCTGCAACAATTCTGATATTCTTGCTTTTTCAGCAGCAGTCCAGTCTTCGTCGATCATAGACGAGATGGAATCTTTCTCTTTGCATGCCGCATAAGAATGACCGACTCTAGCGCAGAAGGTGCATAGTCGAGGGAGACGTTCATATTTCACTACAACCTTCCCTAATGGTATACCATCGACACTTGTAGAGATTAATTTTTTCAGTGGCTTGGTCACATCTATGAGAACTTTGATGCGGGCAAAAGTTTTCCATTTGAGTTCCTCTTCTTTCGAAACAGCCCGAGGTGACCCCAGCGCCTCCGCGATACGGGAGATGGCTTTAGCATTTAAGAATCTTGGGGGTAGTTTGTGGAGTTGAATCCAGAAGTCGGCGTAGTTGAAGTCGTAATCCTCGGGTAGCTTGTTAGGATCACATCTCTCAACTGCCAAGAGTTCCTCGTTGATACTCCAGGGCGCATCTCTGAGGATCCTGTCGACAGTCGCTACGGAGTCCAGTCTTATGATAAAGGAGTTCGCTTCCAGATCGAGATCTGAAACTAAGACTTGGTCCGTCAGTTTCCATAGTTTTGTGAGGATGGAGGCGATGGCTGAGTTTGTGAATCGGCGGGATGAGAATGGTTTAATGGCTAGGGATGATTTCCAGTGGTCGGCCACCAGGCTCTCCCTGGCCGAGAGGGAGATGGTGTCGGCTGGCCCTTGGAGCGAGAAGAGCGTTGCCATCTTTTCAATGACATCTTTGTATGTTGCCATGGATTAGGGAGGTCTGGTTTTGGGAAGTCGATTGGTTTGGAGGGGAGGCAGATGGTTGGTTGGAGTAGTTGATGGGTTAGGATATGGCGTGGAGAGACGGGAGAGGGAGAAGAGGAGAGAGGGGGGGGGGGGGGGGGGTAGCAGAGGGGAGGAAGGCGCAGCAGAGGCGGGGAAGAAGGTCAGCGGTAAATCAAAAAACCCTAGCGCATCAGAGCGCCGCTAGGGTTTTTCGGAGAGAGCAAGAATATATAAAACATAGAAGGTAGTCCGTGTAATTAGTTTTAAAATAAGGGTGATCTCTATAATAAGTATGAAACATGTAAATAGTTGACCTTCTTTGAATAATATGACGAGGTCATCCCTAACCAAACCCAACCACAAAATGCCATAAACTAGCAAAAAAAACATAAAATGATGTTACTAAACAACTTTTATTGATTTTTTTAAAAAAATAAATTTTTTTTTCTTCCAAATAACTGTCATGGAGTGATCCAACTATTGGAGTTTCGTACTCAGACTTGAACAAAAGAACAAAGAAAATTAAAATAAAATGTATCAAAGCCTAACCATAATAAATGTCTGGTACTCTATTATAACAAGAGTGAGCCATAGTTTGGGCGCCGAGAAGGGCAATAACATAAGAACATATTATTGTTATATTATAAAATATTCACAAAGAGATCCAAACAAAAATATGTAATAAAAAGATAGAAATTAGTGTTTCACTAACAAATATATTTCACATAAACTATACAATTAAGCAACCCATGACTTTAATATAATTCTCATGTGGTTGTCTTGATAGTTATAGTAAGGAACACTATTATATATTGTTTGACTACCACTACCACTATGTATCATGGAATTAAACTACAAAGCTCATATATTTTATTAAAAAAATGTTCATACAAAAATGTTAACTAAAATATATAATACAAAAAATAGTTATCCATAGGTACTCTAACCATATAGCTCCGTAGAACGAATGATTTCTACTAAAAAAATAGTAAAAAAAAAATGCAAGTTAAAATATGTAATAAAAATATATATGAATTAATGATACGCTAATAAATATAGGATCTGACTATACACACTCCAACAATTACTTAGCACATCCCATTTTTTTAAAAAAAAAAAAATCCTATTCTACCCTTGCTGAGCACACTCCATGCTCCCCTTCCCCCCCTCCGCTGACCCTCCCCCTGCTCCCCTCCCCTCCCCCCCGCTCCGCCGACTCCCCCCCTCCCCCCCACCCTCGACCCCCCCCCCCCCTCCTCCTCCCCCTCCCCCCGCTCGCCGATCCCCGACGGCCGACCCCATAAACTGTTGTTGAAACAAAAAAAAAATTGAAAACAATTTTGGTGTATTCACGGGTAGGTTCGCCCCTGGTTTGTCGACCTCACAGAGGAATGTTCGACCCACGACAATCGAACTATAGTGTGTACGCTCGACCAACATATGTCGAACATAAGATGACATGTTCGATTAGAACATGTTCGACCAGTGTTTGTCGAACAGAAGAAGACATGTTCGACCCGTATTTGTCGAACAAAAGAAGACATGTTCGACCAATATTCGTCGAACAGACCATTGCCCGTTCGACCAGTATTTATCGTGCTCATCGCAGAATATGGAGTGTGCTCAGCAAGGGTAGAATATGAATTTTTTTTATTTTTATTTTTTATTAAAATGGGATGTACTAAGTAAGTGTTGGGGTGTGTATAGCCGGACCCATAAATATATTGTGTATATTAAAATACAGTCAACCATAATGACTCAATTTTATTGCTTTAATTGTCTTGAAACTAAACTAGGAGAACTTTCAAAATTAATGATACGCTAATGAATACCATTTTTCTAAACTACTATGCCATTATGTATCATGAAACTAAACGAGGAGATTCATGGTTTTATTGAAAAAAGGTTCATAAAAATATGATAACTTGGAATATAATAAAATTTGTAATAGTGAGTTATTAAGAAATATATTTCATACCCACAAATCATATTAGGCAACCAACGACACTTGTCTCATGTGACCTCGACATTTTAAGTATGGAATATCATTATACGTTGGTTGGCTACCATTATAAATTGCAAAACTAAGCTAGGAGGTTCGTATTTTTTTATCAAAAAATGAACGAAAATGTGCAAACTAAAATATGTAATAAAAATTTAAATTAGTTATTACAAGTCTAATTAGCAACCAATCACTTGATATAGTTGTGTGAAATGGTGGTATTGATAGCTAGAATATGGGCATAAATGCAAATTGATTTAGTTGTGTTGAATAAAAGAAATTATTAGTGAACTAACATCTTATTTATCGAACAACTTTTAAAAATCATCTTATGAAAAACAAATGTGTTTTTCTAATTAATTTGACCATAGTGAAAAGCACACGAAAAAATTATAATGTAATTGTCGTAATGGCACACAATCTCTAACACCTTATTGTCCTCGACAACATCTACTATGTTATTAGCTAGTGCAAGTATTGTTGGTTTTGTCAAGAAGATAAAAAAAATGTAACATTATAACTTGCATTGTAACTATTGCAAGTTTGTATATGCTTCAAATAATTAATGTAGACAAATAAAAACAAACCATAACGCGATACTATGTTTCAAACGTGGCACTGAAACTATCATTTCAATTTGTGACGATGCACTACGTGCGAAGGGTGTGTTAAAATTTGTGATCAAATTGATGAAGATTATCTTATGATTTATGGATTTTCTTAATATGGATATATTAATTAGATTTTAAACGATATTTAGTCTCACGTCGTCGATTATTGCAACAACATAGTGTGTGCATACATATTATCCTTTTCATTTATATATAGTTTTTAGTGAAACTCATATTCGCTATATGGCCACATGCATGTACCAACTCGAATAAGACTAAGGTTATAAACTTTGGTGTCAAACTATTTTGTACATTTATGAGATAAACTCCTTACGAAACATATAAAATATACGTTATTGAATAAATAAGCATATGCCACTAATAATAGAGGAAACACGTGATAGACACTACCAATGGAGAAAGAATATGAAGCTGGTGAAAGAGAAAGCGCATAGAGAAAGACGAGGCACTTAAAAAATAGTAATGCTACAGTTACAACCAAATGCTTACAACCCTCTTACAACCTTCACCCATGTGCTGACATGTGGGCATGGGTGAGTGGTTGTAAAAAGGTTGTAAGAATTTGGTAGTAGACTTAGCATTATTGCTTAAAAAATTGTGTACACGTGCTTATTATATTAGTTATGGTAGAATAATTATTTTGATGTCTATAACTTTTAGAAAGCTCGTCGAGTATTCTTCATGTCCTTGTTGTTTGGTAAGACAGTTATAAGCACAACAATTAAGAGATTCATGGTTTCTTTTTAAGATACGGGTACATTATCTTATGTATTTTGCCATAACTTCTGGAAAGATAAATATTAAGATTTATTTGATGTGGTTGATAAATATAATCGGTTGAGAAAGAGACATTTTTTACACAGTTGAATAACCACTTAAAGATAGAGGAGAACAAAAATAAGGTGGTTAAGCCCTAATATACATAATAAGAGTTATAGGAAGAGACGTAAAGAGGTCAATATTTGGGAGAAATGCTTTGAAGTATATAGTTAAAGAAAAATCAAAGAACACTTTGTGTCATGGGAAATTGTTTTGGTTGTTGTAGCTATTTTACTTTTACTTATGTAATTTTTTTATACGTTTTACTTTCTTAAGTACATTTTACAATATACTTGGTATGAAAGTGCGGATATTATACGGTAGCGAAAGACCTCAATATTATATAATCAAGACATAGTAATAATTGTACAAAATGTTCTATTTTATTTTACTCGAACTTATTTTTAACTTGTCCATGTAAGATATTAATTTATATTTCACAAATCAAGCTTGCTTGAGTCAAAATGGTTTGATTGTACGTGCAATATAATTTTTTTTTTTAACTGCATATCGAGCTTGTTCACAAACTCATAAGCCAAACTTCTTACGTTCAAGTATGTTAACAATTCATTGTACTCATAGCTACAAAATAGTTTCAACCAAAGTAATTCATTGTACTCGTAGCTACAAAATAGCTATATTGTCTTCGATATCGTTCCTTATTATCACTTCGACTTGAAGCCGTTGTCGATAGCTCTATTGCCGAATACCAAACCTTCTAAGCATATGCCTCCCTCCTCTTCGATCGATGTCGGCCCATCATCCTCCATCGACTTTCTCCATTATTCCCATACCTCTTATAATACTCTTATTCAAAACTTTGCACATATGTTAATACTTCTCTTATTATGGAAATGAGCAATATAAAGGGAAATGGAGAATTATGGTTTCCATAAAAAATAAAAAGAAAAAAATATTTAACTTTCTATACCCCTATATAGTACATAAAAATAAAGTTGTACAAAAACATAATCAATCACATCCTCCGTCTCCAACAACATTAAGGAGCAAGAAAATATTTTAAAAGTAGAAAATAAATATCACTGTCAATTATTGCTCGAGGACAAGAACAAATGTTGAAGAGGAGGACTAACCGATAAAAAGAAATAACAATTTATAAAAGTTGCAAGGATAATTTTTTTTTCATGTGGGTTTATATAAGGAGAGAGTGATGAACTTAGTAACTTTTTTTTGGTGAATTTATTAAAAAAAATTTCGGGGACATCTATATAATAAAAGAGACTTGTGTTTTTTCCTAAAAAGCAAAAAAAATAAAGACAAAGAAGGAACATGTGTTGTGTTCTCCCTAAAAAAGATAAAGATGGGCCCCAATCAAAACACATAAACATATCAAATTGTTTATAACTCTATGTATCTCTATACTTAATTAACTCTATCTTTCTCCCAGTTAATTATTATAGCAATTAACTAATAGTTGTCCTCACAATTAACGTAGTTTAGAATATTCTTAAGTTGACTACTCAATTGATTCCATATTTTTCAAATTTTTTTTATCTTAGAACTTTAAATCATGTCAAATATTACTAAAATCAAAAATAAATCTTAAATATATTTAATTATATTGTATATACTCATTTTGTTTATTATCATTTATATATTTAATTATTTTGTAATGTCTTTACTGTGATATTTTATTTATTATTTTTTTATCGGATATCAAATAAAATTAAATATTCGAAGGGGTGTGACATTTCTAAAACGTGCGTATCCGACATAGTTATTTATAAATTTAAGTTATTCAGAATGTACTTTTTTATTGTTTGGACATTGTGTGTATTATTATTTATCAAATAAAATGAATAATTTTTTTTTTAAAAAAAGGTACCGAGACACACGGATCATAATGAGAACTGAAGAGATCACCCTCCTATTTTAAATACAGTAGATTTACACATAAGAAAAGGTCTTACGCAAAAAAAAGGAGCAAGGGACTGTGACGACGTCAAAAGAATCCGGGACCACAGATAGCACGCGAGTACGAGAAAATCCGAAGGGCAAAATGGTAAATCTCCCCCTCCCAAGCGTCGTTTCCTTAACTTCCCCTCAGCCACAAATTCCCTCTTTCGCCAAAAAAACGCGTGCGAACGAGAGCGAAGCTCAGTGAGACTCCCACGAAAAAAAGAAAGGGTTGCGCGAGTGACTCCCCACCACCGACCCGCCGGCAAGTCATCCGATCTCCGCCGCCGGACCCCCTTGCCGGAGGATCCCAGCCGCTGGATCCATGTCGGGCCTCGCCGGATCCCCGCCGGAGCGGTCCTGCGCCCGGATCCGCTTCCGAGCCCTCGGACAATGAACCCCCTCTCCGCTGACGTTGGATCCCGGGCCCTCTCTGCCAACGGCCACGATCTCGTCCACGGATGGAGGGAAGGAGCAGCGACCTAGGTCTTTCCCTCTCTCTATATTTAAAGTCACTCTCTTTTTCTTCTCTCTCCACTTCACTCGTACACTCCCTCTCTTTCTCTCAATTTCTTTAGGAATAAAATTAGGGCTTTCGATCCTGCCTCTCAAATTGTAATGTTGCTAGTAACTTTCCCTCTGATTCATTCGCGGGCTGTTCTCTTTTGAGAAATTAGGGTTTCGTTCGAAAATTTGAAAATATAGCTGCGCGAGGAGTTCGACCGGTTCGAGTGAGCTTAAAGTTGGGATCTTGTCGACTCTTTTGTAGTCATTCGGGAATTCTTGGGCGTAAATTGATTGGTTTGAATCTGATTTATTTGCTTTTATTGGAGATTTTGTTTTCGGGTTCTTCACTTTTGAAAATTTAGGGTTTCGTTTGAAATTTGAAGAATTAGCTTTGTCGGGAGTTTGATTCGCTCGAACGAGCTTAAAGTTGGGATTTTGTTGCCACGTTCGGCGCCGTATAAGGTTTTGTTGGTTGGTTTGCACAGGATTTCTTTTTTTTTCTTGGAAACTATGTTGTTTTAGTTACTTTTTGCAAAGATCATATATAGATTTTGTAGATTTGATAGATCCCCGAGCTCCTTGGCCATGAATCGGAGGAGATCGAGTACAATTTGACAGCTATCAGTAATTTGTGCATAAATTGAATTGGAATTGAGAAATTGGGGAAGAACTAGGGTTGGTTATTCAAATGTAAAAATGCGGGAAAATACAATTGAAAGGAAAATCAACTGAATTGAAGAAGAAAAATTATAATGCATTCTCTGATGATTTCTCTCTCTGCTACTTCTCTATTTATAGGATTTACATCCAGTATCAGTACTGATACTATTCTCAGATACCAGCCTAGCTGCCTGGCAATGGAATGCTGACTGATGCTGACGTGTGTTGACTTGGGCTCCACGTCTAGGTCCAGGTTGTCTGCTGAGCTGGCCAGTGGGAGATTTAATAGCTAACCAACAAAGCTAACAACCCAGTGTTTTTAGTGTTCAGTACAGAGGTTCTGATACTTGGTGATGCCAGTACTCACTGATACTGAATCATGTTGAGCTCTCAGTGAATCATGTTGAGCTCGAGCTGAGCTAATCAGTGAGCATCTATCAACTCCCACCCCTTAAATTGACCTCGTCTCAAGGTCAAAAATAGGGATAAGACCTAATGAACTTCTCACAAGGAATCTATAGGGCATGGTCCCTATCAGAATATTTCCACTGCACCAATAAATCCACAGCAGCTATGTTCCTTCTCTGGACTAACCTCCTCTCCAGTATCAACTCAGGCTCTCCTAAGTCTGAGTGGGAGTCCCCTCCTGGATTTCAATGCTAGGACTGACCTTCTTCTTTAACTGAGGGTCTGTTTGGTTTGATGAGAGTGGATGGAAAGTGGGCATTTTCATGAAACTGCCTCCGCAAGTTCCGCACTTGCGGCGTTTGGTTGGCGGAAGAAGTCCGCTGCAACTGAAATGTTTCTGACAGAAACGAGTTCCTGTCCCCCTCATATTTTCCATTATCACTTGCGGCTAAAAACTAGGGGAAGTGTGTTGCAACTGGATTTTTTTTTTTTTCCTGTAGGGGACGGGGGAGGAGGAGATGGTGGAGATGAAGGCGGCGTCGGCCTCGGGTGCCGCGGCGGTGGAAGAAGGAGGATGCTGGTGATGGCGGTCACTGTGCCACCGGCGACCGCGGTTGCTGCCGGCGACTTCGAGGCTGGTGATGGTGGAGGAAGACTGCCGGGTGCCTCAGCGAGGTCTGCCCCGCCGGCCACCGCTCCGCCTCCTCTCCATTGAAGAATCCCTCTTCAAAAAAAAATGAATGGAGGGAGGAGGAATTAAATGGAGGGAGGAGGAGATCTATGGAGATGTATGGAGAAGGAAGAGATGTATGGAGAAGGAAGAGGAAATGGAGGTAGCAGGAGATGTATGGAGAAGGAGAGAGGGTCGGATGTATGGAGAAGGAGGAGGAAATGAAGGGTCAGCTAGGGCCGGCTATGTATTTTTTTTTTTTTTTTTGGTGGGGGGGGGGGGAGGGGAAGAAATATATGTTAATTGTTAATAATTGTTAGTAACTATCATTGTTATTATTAACATATATTTTACAATAATAACAATAATAGTGCTGCTGCTAATAATAATATTAACTAAAAAATTAATTATAATTTGATTCTTTGAACATAAGATTTTTTAAAATTTAATCAGTAAAAATTTAATTATAATTTGATTTGTTTAATTATGATAATTAATGTGTTTTTTAATTAATCAGTAAAAATTTAATTTATTACTTAATACAAATTATCAATTTGTTAATATTTTTTTCTAATATTAATTTGGGCAGCCACATGTCTGTGAACTACTTTCAACATTATCAATTTGTTAATAATTTGTTAATAATTTTTTCTAATATTATATACAAAAGAAGAAGTTGGGGGTAACCATACCTAGGTTTACCATATCTCCAAAAAATTTCCACTTTCAACAATCCAAACAACCGAACTACTTTTTTTTCACTTACAACTACAATCCAAACACCAAACCAATTTTCATTCCACTTGCAGCAGACAAAAATTACTCCATCCAAACAGATTTTGGAAAGTGCCACTTGCCGCAAGTCAACGGAAACTCAACTTGCTGCAAGTGCCACTTTCACACTTCCAAAGAGTTACATCTATCCAAACAGCCCCTGAGAAACATGGAACACATGATGGATATGTGAACGTTTAGGTAGAGAGAGTTTATAGGCAATTGCACCTACCTTAGAAATAACATGGTAGGTAGGAGATTAACTTTTGAGGTTATCTTTGGCCTACTGGAACTTGCCTGTAAGACTGCAGCTTAAGGAAAACCCAATCTCCTACTGAAAATTCTCTGCCTGTCCTCTTAATATCAGACTTCTTCATTCTATCCTGGGCTGGATGTAGGTTTTTCTTTAAGAGTTGTAGTGCATTGTCTCTAGAGTTTAAGGCTTCTGTCACATCTCTGTCATGTGGTGAATCAGGTACATAGGTGAGTAGGTGAGGTGGTGCTCTTCCATATACTGCTTCAAAGGGGGTGATCTTTGTAGAAGAGTGCCAGTTGGTGTTGAACCATTATCCTGCCCATGGAAGATATTTACTCCATTCGTTAGATTTATGTCCACAGAAGCACCTCAAGTAGCCTTCAACACTTCTGTTGGTAACTTCAATTTGTTCATCAGTTTGAGGGTGGTAAGCAGTGATATACTTCAACTGAGTATCCTGAAATTTGAAAAATTCTTTCCAAAATTGGCTTGTGAAAATTGGGTCCCTGTCTGATATTATAGACTTGGGCATCCATGAGCTTGAGAACACCATCCATGAATACATGAGCTACCATAGCAGCAGGGAAAATAAATGTACATACTTGGTTAATTTGTCAAGTACAACCAATATAGTAGTCTTATGATGACTGTTGGGTAGTCCATCTATGAAATCCATGGATATCTCTTCCCATATTCTATCTGGCACAGGTAGAGGCTGTAGCAACCCAGCTGGGGATATGTTTTCATTCATATTCCTTTGACAAACCTCACAAGCTTTCACATACTCCGTAACTGATTTTTCCATCCCTTTCCAATATCAGCCCTTTTTTGGTCTACGTAGGGTCTTTAATTCCCCATACTGACCTCCCTTTAACTGATTATGGTGTTCTTTCAATATGGTAATAGCAAAGTCAGATTTTGGATCAATTAGTAGTCTTTTTTTTTAGTATAACAGTCCATTTCTCATGGTGTATTTCCTTTCATCTAGCAAACCCTGGGCCCACTTAACTTTTCGGTCTGTATAATACTCAAAATTCTTCATTTGGTCTTGAAATTGTTGTAGCCAATCTGCTTGGCTTATGGAAATAACAGTCAGTGTAGCCTCCCCTCTTCTGGACAGGCTTTCAGCAGCTTTGTTTTCTTGCCCTTTCTTGTGCTCCACCCTATAGTTGTAACCATGCAGCTTCAAAATTCACTTGTATTGAGCTTCAATGTACATCTTCTGCTCCAGTAAATATTTAAAGGACGTACGATCTGTCCTTGTAAGAAAAGTCCTCCCCCATAAGTACGGACTCCACTTTTAATTGCTAATAGAATAGCTAGCATTTCTTTCTCATATGTGGAAAGAACCTTAGCTCTTCCTTTCAAATGCTGATCGAGAAAAGCTATATATTTCCCCTTTTGCATCAAGACTGTCCCCATTCCTTCCCCTGAGGCATCAAATTCCAATACAAACTTCTCTGAAAAATTAGACATGCTTAAAACTGGAGGTTTTGTAAGAGCAGCCTTTAGTTCTTCAAAGGCTTTCTGTGCTTTTTCACTCCAGTGGAAGGCATTCTTCTTAAGCAGTTCAGTTACAGGACCTGCTATTACACCATTGCTCTCTATAAATCTTTTGTAGTAGCCAGTAAGACCTAGGAGCCTCTTAATTCCTTCAGGGTCTTTGGTATAGTCCACTGAGTAACTGCCAAATTTTTCTCTGTATCAACCTTCACCCCTGCCTGGGATATGACATGGCCTAGATACCCTACTTGCTGGAGAGCAAAATAACATTTACTCTCTTTAACTTTGAGGTGATAACTTTATAACTTGTGAAAAACCTGTTCCAGATAAGTAAGATGATCCTCCAAAGTAGCACTGCAAACAAGGATATCATCAAAGAATATTAAAACAAATTTCCTAAGATATTATTTGAGGACTGTATTCATCATTGTCTGGAATGTAGAGGGAGCATTAGTGAGGCCAAAAGGCATGACAAGGAACTCATAATATCCTTCATGAGTTCTAAATACTGTTTTGTGTACATCTTCATCAGCCATCCTAACTTGGTGATACCCAACCCTCAAATCCAGTTTGGAAAAATATTTTTCCCCATGTAGTTCCTCAAACAACTCATCTATAAAAGGAATTGGAAATTTGTCTTTGACCGTGCTCTGGTTAAGAGCTCTATAGTCTATACACATTCTCCAAGACCAATCTGCCTTTTTACTAGGATAACTGGAGAAGAGTAGGAGCTGGTACTTAGTCTGATGACCCACTGTCCAACATCTTTCTGACTTGCTTTCTATCTCATTTTTGTGGGCATATGGATGCCTGTAAGGCCTACTGCAGACTGGTGTAGCCCCTGGTAATAAGGGATTTTTGTTGTCATAATTCCTTTTGGGAGGCAGTCCCCTTGGTTCTTTAAATAAGTGTTTGAACCTGCTTAATAGACTATTCAGGGCAGTGGTACTTTCTGCGGATTTAGGAGAGAGTTCAGCAGTGCACAACTGGATAGTGTAGAACTGGGACTTTTGTCTCATTTCCTTATTAAGTGGTTCAGGTAGGCTACTACTATCTTCATGAATTCCTTTAAAACACTGCATCTTCCCTTGTTCTTCATATCTCATTGTTAATTCCTTGAAATTCCAAGTGAGATCACCAGGAGTGCTGAGCCAGTTAGCTCCTAGGACAATGTGGCAACCTATGATGGGCAGCTACAGCAGGTTGATTTTGATTTTTTTTGCCTTGGCAATTAGTTACCGCCCTAGAACACAAGCCCTTGCTTCGCAGTTTCTCACCATTAGCCACTAAGACTTCAAACTGCTCATCATCAGATACTGGCAACCTCAACCTCTCACTGAAATTTACATCAATGAAGCTATGCGTGGATCCAGAATCAATTAACATTATAAGTGGCTTGTTTTGAACTGTACCCATCATCTTCATAGTTGAATGTTGCATAGTCCCATTTAAAGCTTGTAAGGATATAGAGAAGGATTCTGTAGTTGTTCCTTCCTTTGAATCCTCTGTGCTTTTCTCCCCACTCAGTGCCTCAAGTCTTTCATCATCAGCAATTATCATGAATAGTCTTTTTTTCCTTGCATCTGTGTCCTTTGACCCACTTTTCGTCACACAAAAAACGAAGTCCCAAATTCTTTCTTCTCATGATTTCATTTGGTGAAATGGTAGGTGTTATGGGTCCTGCAGGGTTATGTGTTCTCCCTGTCATAGTTGAAGTAACTGTCTTCCTGCTATCCTCTCCATGGTGGGGTATCATAGAACTAGATGTTCCTGTAGGTCTGGCCTGGTAGGAGTTCATCTTCTGAGACTGCTTAACAGCCAATAGCTTGGCTTCGTGAAGTCTGGCTGTTTGCATTGCCACTGGCAGGTTACTTGGATTAGCCATCTGTACTTCATATCTGACTTCCTCCCTCTAGCTCCCAATGTACTGGTTGACTAAGCAAGCTTTGGATATTCATTGGACTCTCTTAGAAAGTTTTTGAAATTGGAGATCATACTCATGTATTGTGCCTTCCTGCCTTAATAGTTTCAATTCTATTACACGATTAGTGAACTGAGATGGCCCAAACTCGATCCTAATGGACTGACAAGTCTTCCCAACTGAGAATTCCACCTCTTATCTTCATCAACCAGTCAAATCAATAGGCTGCAGAGTTCCCTTCATTTGCACAGAGCATACCTTCACTCTATCCCATTCAGGTACATTATAGTAATTGAAATAATGACCGACCCTTAGCAACCATTCCTCCACATCAGTAATACCATCATAATCGGGCAATTTCAACCTAAGTGCAGGTGTCCCCAAGAATGACCACTGGAGTGTAGTGCAGGGCTTCCAGAATGATGTCCCATATAGGGGGGAGTAGGCAACATGGAGGAGTGTGTAGACATTGAATTAGGTGTATTGACCTGGGCATGGATCATAGAATTGAACCGAATTCCTGTAGGTGTTCTGTGTACTTGTTGATATGGAGAGTAAGGGTTTATAGTAGGTTAGGTGTATGGTGATAAGGATTTGATAGTGGAGTTGTCATAGGTGCAGAAGGATGAGCAGGGGGTTACTTCAGGGAGTTGTGTACTCAGTGAGGGTGGAGTTTGTGAGACTACTGGCATTTGAGAATCGGCCATGGCTGCTCGTCCTGAAGAAAATTCAGTTCCCTCTCTGGATCTAACCAATTCTTCTAAGAGTCAATCAAATTTTTGATTGAGATGATGGATTGTACCTTGTAGAGCACGAACCCTTCTGCAGACCTCTGGGATCGAATGATTCTCTGGTGAACCATCACTGGAGCCATGGCTGCTTGTCTCACGTTCGCCGGAAACTTTGAGGAGAGGCTCTGATACCAAATTGATAGATCTCGGAGCTCCTTGGCCATGAATCTGAGGAGATCAAGTACAATTTGACATAGCTATAAGTATTTTGTGCAGAAATGAATTGGAATTGAGAAATTGGGGAAGAACTGGGCTTTGTTATTCAAATGTAAAAATGCGGGAAATACAATTGAAAGAAAAATCAACTGAATTGAAGAAGAAAAAAATACAATGCATTCTCTGATGATTTCTCTCTTCTACTTCTCTATTTATAGGGTTTACATCCAGTATCAGTACTGATACTCTCCTCTGATACCAACTTAGCTGCCTGGCAATGAAATGCTGACTAATGCTGACGTGTGTTGACTTGGACTCCACGTATAGGTCCAGGTTGTGTGTTGAGCTGGCCAGTGGGTGATTTAATTGCTAACCAACAAAGCTAACAACCCAGTGTGATCAGTGTTCAGTACAGAGGTTCTGATACTTGGTGATGCCAGTACTCACTGGTACTGAATCATGTTGAGCTTGAGCTGAGCTAATCAGTGAGCACCTATCAAGATTTTAGTAATTGTTGATGTAATAATCTGGCTAGTAACCGGTCAAATTTGCAATGTCTCGGCTACTGTTTTATAAGAACTAACAGTTCAAGATTGATTTTAGAGATGGAACTAATTTTTCCGTAGCCTTCTTAAATGCATTCAAGTGCCAATTACGTGACATGGCCATTCTAATCAAGAAAGTGGGCACCAAAAAGCGGAAGTTCCAGTGGTACATGTGGGATTTTATCATGGAATCACAGGCACTCCAAAACTTTGTGCCATGTTTGTGTCACATTGTTTTGGGTGCAACACGGACATTCCAAAATACATTAGGACATGCCAATATCAGTGCCATGCTCGTGTCGTCGTATTTGATATCTGTTGTGTCGTATTTTTGACCGTGCAACATAGGATTTTAGAAATCAACCATTTCCCACATTCGTTACATGATCAATAATGGGTCATGCCCGAAGCCTGTATATAAAAATGGGCTTCTCTCGGATATCGTCAGGATATATATATATATATATATAGCCAATGAACCTCTAGCCTAGTGGTAGTGGTGAGGCATGTGACCCGAGTGGTCAGGAGATCGATTCCCGGTGGGAGCGTTCGCCACAATTACCATTTCCAAATATATATATATATATATATATATATATATATATATATATATATATGGGCATGTGAATCCAAATTATGACTAGAACCACAAAAAGTTTCAAAATTGTTGAAACCGAAACCACAAGCGTAGGGCTGAGACGAAAGCGATTTCTGGAACCTTGTTTCTCTCTCTCACTTGTTTTTTCATCATCATGAGCTCGGTGTGCCTCGCTTCAGCCAAGCGTGTACCTTGCTCTTGCTGCGAACAAGCGTGACCTTGTGTAAGGATCTAATTTCGTTATTAACTCTCCCTATTAATTGTTCAAGTGCCACCATATCTTTGCTGTTTTGTTGTGAACAATCGTCACTTGGAACAAAGCGGTTTCGAGGTTGAGGACCTTTGTTTTTCTTTCTATTATGATATGAACATGTCTCTTAGAAGCCAGAAGCGTGGGACGAGAGTTGGGGAGCATGACTACTTAGAAGTCTAAAATTTGGAGCGTGCACTAATAAGTTTTTTATGTTTATTAATTATTGTTATCAAAATATAAAGATATCTTAATATTTATTAGATTTTATTAAGTTCACTTCAAAGTTATAGAGATCATTTTCATGGAGATTTTTATGATATCAAGGTAAATAATCATTAGTTTCTTGTTATTTTGATAATCGTGTATTAAAATTTTTCCAAATTTCTTTCCAAAATTTATATATTCTTTTAAAATTCTGGTCATGTTATGGAAATGCTCTTGTCGTCGGGCCGTCACCGGAGAAATGAGTTCATGTCGTCGAAAAAATGAGCTCCTAAGTCGCTCCTAAGTAGGAAGAGCCGGATTGAGGTTCTTACTAAGATTCATTGGCCTCTTAGAAGATCCTGACTCCTAAGACGCGTCTTGTTTTGTGCAAGTGTGTACCTTCTGTGCTTTTTGCTAAATGCCCAAGCACGGTTTACTACACGCCTTGATTTTTTGCACTTTGCACTTTACGCCTAAGAAACTTGGTGCCTAAGTGCGGTTTTAATCTTTGACAGTTATACTCCTGAGTAAAGTGGGCATTGAAGTTTAGGCACATTCACACAATTGCACTCAAGAGTATCTGTCAAGTAATTTGATCAATTGCTTGGAAGATCCAATTTTGTGTCTATACTTTAAGATACTATTATCCACTCATGAATAATTTATGAATACACCATTATTGGAGATCATGTGGTCTTTTTAAAAAATAATGACCTTTAAACTCTTTGGGGTCATTAATCATTGCTTGGATTTTAAAAATTGAAGTTTACAGAACCCATCTTGAATTTTATAATTGTAACTTCCATTAAGTTATTATATACCTCATTTGTCCTATGAGTTTTAGACTTGGAGTCGATAGCTTACCTTTTTACTTCAAAACCTTTTCAGGGAAACACCCATGGATTATGATGACAGCGAATTTCAAAACCAGAGTTTCCAGCTAGTAGGAGAAGAAAACAACAAATTCCCTTCAAGCTTACAATCATTTGCTCTACCGAAAATTGATATTGATGAACACCTTCAGGTACATCTTAGGTTTGATAGCTTAGTTGATACGGATATTTTACTAGGCATACAAGGTCAGGACAACAATTGGATCGAGGACTTCTCATCTGGAACAACTGCAATTGAATTCAGTTCGACTGCTGCTGAGTCTTGCTCGATTTCTAGGCATAACAATGTCTGGTCTGAAGCGACATCATCTGAATCAGTTGAAATGTTACTGAAATCTGTTGTAGAGGATGAGATGACTGACAGAAACATGGAAGCAGTTGCGCATGATGGGTTAATCGGTGAGAAAGGTAAAACAGATAGCACTTTAAAGCAAGATGATGACCATAGTTCGAAGATGGGGGATACCGGACAGAATGACCCATCACTACCACCTGATAAATGCATGAGTGACTTAACTATGGTAGATGAAGTCACAATTGGGGTTCAGACTCCGGTTGAAGGTATGTGTCAAACTGTGCCTTTTAGATGTATACATCTCAAACTTATGGTAAAAGATCTGGAGTTCAGCTGGGCTCAAGTTTCTTGGGTAAAAGTGAAACTCTTATGGGGCTTTCTTTTTGAGCGCAGCAATATAAATGAAAAGTGTAATTCACCATTAGATGAATCTAGTAGAAAAGTGTTCAGCAACCTTCTAGGTTGCACCGGAACGCCCATTAAAGGCCTTCGATAATAGCTACTAACAAAATCCGATTTCCACTAAATAATTAAGTTTGAGTGTAAAAAGAGATCCTGAATGTATTTTGGGTTTGGGCTGGATGTAAAAATGGAACCTGGATTAATTTAGCATCGAACTTAGTCGGTATTTTAAGTTCTGTTTTGGTGTGGGCTGGCTTGTTTTTGGGAGAGATGATCATTTATATATTTTTTTTTTCAGAATCCTATATTATTCCCACAATATTCGAGCATTTGTACAAGAACAAGGTAAGAAAACGAGTCAAAGGATACCCAAAGCGAACCCAAACACGAGTTTCTGAAGTCGGTTAGATAGGGTAGGGATTCTTTGGTCCATATTAGCTTTGGATTCAAATTTGGGAGACGATATACTAAATGGGTTTGATTCTGGTTGAATACCCAAACCAACTAGTTGACAAACCTACACTGTCAGTGTTCGTATTTGTGTCAGGTCACACTTGGTTTGAATCTGGATTAAAAAAATGTACCCGAGGATACGTATCTTGTGTTTTCTTGGGTCAGTTCACAAATATAATAGTGTGAGTGTCAGATGAACTGGAGATGGATTCAGCCAGATTTAGTTTGAATTTGGATCAGAAAGAAGGCAGGGGAGGATTAGGTGTTTACTGGGTCAGTTGCACTCAGAAATATAAGATCTAAGTTGGTTCTGTACATTAACAGTGCCTCCGTCCCAATAATTTTGAGTCACGAGTTATCTGTTTTGAGCCTCCTGTAGCATCCCCATAATTAGACATCATTGATGGATGGAGAAAAAGGAGGGAAGGTAAGGAGAGGTGTCGACTGAGAGTTGTGCTTTTGGTTAGAGACTGGAGAGGGACTGGGGTTGGTCCGGGGAAGTGTTTCTTTAGAGGATGAGGAGAATTTATTAGTTGACCCAGAAATTACTTAGATGCCCCTTATCTTTTTGATGTGAAATTGAAACTGCTAGAGGAGGACACAGTTTTCTTCTTTTATTTGTTTCTAGGGAAAAAGAGCAGATGACACTATAGTATCATACTTGAGCCTTTGAAGAGGAGTTGAATGTATGCAACTCAGAGTGGCAGTGCAATTTTATGTATTGCTTGGAATGCCTTGTCAGGACAAGCTAGATGTATATTTGTTAAACAAGAATTTTGTATTTATTTGTTAATTTGTATCATCGTATGTGGTGTTGAATCATCAGCTACCTGTATTTTTTTTAATCTTGATATATGTCGACAGATATAAACTGTAAAGCACTAGGCCAAAGAGGGGGATAAATATAACTTTAATTCATATAACATACATAAATAATGTATGACATGTGTGCTTGTGTAGATAAATAGAAAATTGGACACGTAACTAGAGAGATACATTACATATAGAGATAGATATCTAGATAGATATAGGATTTGAGCCCCAAAACCGAAAGAAAACACTCATATTGAAAATCCGCTGCATATATCTTGTTGTACAATATTTGAATGCTTTTGGCTTCTCTTTCGTAACCACTATGTGGTACCTATGTGCATGGTTGACATGACGAGGTGAATTGGTTCATAATTTCGAAGAGACAATGAGATTCAAACCAAGGACCATGTTCTAATTGTCAAGAAAACTGAATAATACATTTATAGTGGAATCTGTTGATCTAACAATTTCGGGTCACTTCAGCAGAGGACTCAAAGTGCTTTGAATTTATGGTTTATAGATATTTAGGATTATGTAGCAAGATGGATCTAATGGATTTTCACTATGAGCGGGGTGGGCTTTCTTTGATTTCGCATGACGGGGATTTGGATTTAGATCTTCTTGAAGGGTCCAAGTCTAGTTCTCTCTCTCTCTCACACACACACACACACACACAAAAACACACAAACACACACATATTGACATATTTGTAATTTTGTAGCCCTTTCAGTGGCCATAGGTAATCAATTAAATGTCACACAAGCTACTTCGGATTGGCCTTTGTTATTGTTGCATACACGGCAATATCTGACGGTTATTGCTGCGGTGCAGGTAGTGCTGTTCAGAAAAGTTCTGATTGTATTACTTGTACCAGTGCTCAAGATAATCCTTCATCTGCATTGGGTAACCTTAGTGTGGGCCCTGAAGAGTTCCACATTCCAGTTCCTTCTGATCAAGTAGTGGAAGAAGACACTAGGATTAGCATGGCCGAGAGGTCAGATTTTCTATCTGATGATGGTCTGAAAGAGACAAGTCATGTCACGAAAAGGGATGAAGTGAATGTGCAGTATCTCAGGGGGCAGGAAGTGATGCGTCACCTTTGTAGCGGAAAAGATTGTTCCTGTTTGGACCCTATTATGGATTCTATGGTGCCAATGGATCAAGAATGCAACAAATCTGGTTTTAATGAGAACCCTGATGGGTTTCTAGAAGCTATTGCTTACCCAATGAAGGCTTTGAACAAGGACACTGAAGCAAGTGAGAGAAGTTCAATACGTGCAAAGGATATGTGTTCACAGGTGACTGAAGGAGATACATCTATTGGTCCACAAACTCTCAAAGTTGGTAATGAACATGATCCTGTTCTGTCCCATCTGGGTGAAGATTCTGAAGATGTGTGCTGTAAGCAATCAGATCCTTGCTCTAAGGTTGAGTATCTCCGTGCTGAATTGCCAACTCATACTGCTAAGAATCATGAAGAGGAACTACTGGACTCTTATATAGAAGTAACTGGAGGAGAAGAATCCCCTGAACGCCACCTGACTAAAAATAGCAGTATAGGAGATGCGTCAAAAATGGCATTGGAAGTGCATGCTACAGCTCCCGTGGATTTTGAAACACAGATTAATGAAGTGAAAGATGTCAATGGCTTAGATAACTTCAAATCACAGACTCCTGAGCCTGCTGTTGTAGAAAAGCATTTTGAAGATGAAGCTGCTAAGAAACCCGAAGCTGGTGTGAATGTCTCAGATTCTCACATGCCTGCTGTTCTTTCCGATGTTGATGTTAAGATCACATCTCCTATTGCATTGGAAGTGCATGCTACAGCTCCCATGGATTTTGAAACACAGATTAATGAAGTGAAAGATGTCAATGGCTTGGATAACTTCAAATCACAAACTCCTGAGCCTGCTGTTGTGGTAAAGCATTTTGAAGATGAAGCTGCTAAGAAACCCGAAGCTGGTGTGAATGTCTCAGATGCTCACATGCCTGCTGCTCTTTCCGATGTTGATGTTAAGATCACATCTCCTATTGCTGATGATTTGGATGGGAGAGACAAACTGGTGCCTTCTACCTGTCCTGAAGTTACCAGTGGGAATAATGATGGTGGTGTTTTAACGGAGAAGTCAGAAGACAGATCATCTTCTGGGAAAAATGCTGATACAACCTCAGTTTTGACTGATACAGTTGCCAAGATGACAAAGGATGAATCAGGTGAGTACTAACAAATTTCCATATCTACTTATTTTCTTATCAATTGCTTTTAAATATTGAAAGTGTTATGCACATATTTTTCTTCAGTAATTGGTCATGCTAAGGTTGATGTTGAATTGGTTCCCCTCAAGAAAGATACAAATATTCAGCAGTCACTTCCTGATATTTCCAAACATGTGGATGAGGTTGTTGAACAAAAAGGAAAGAGTATAGATGCTCAGTTACCAAATGAACCAGTTGCAATTACTGATCCAGTTGTTACTAGCAGCTCACATCCTAAAGGAGAGCTCCATAACGAGTCAGGTGACTCTTGCTTTTATTTTCTCCCTCTCTTTCTCTCTCTCCCCCCTTCCCTCTAATTACTACTATTAAAATATTTTTGGAAATGGATTACAAAAGTATATATGCCTGCCCGCCACTGATGGATTTTCTTGGTAGGTACCAAGGTTGCTTCTCTTGACCACCAAGATATATCTGCTGTGGAACAGAACGAGGAAGCTAACTCAAGCTCACTTGCATCAGAGTTGGTTCAATCCCATGAGAAAGAAATAATATATTCTGCAAATGCCTATTTGTCACATCCAGAGGGAAACTTGCTCACCCAATTATCGAGTAGGCCAGTTGCCAAACCTACTAATGATGATCATAGTCCTCTTGATTCTACAACTGAGTCACAAACTATTATAGATAGGCAGTCTTCATCTTATGTGGACAGTGTTGATCCCTCGTGTCAGAATGAGCCTCAATCGTTGATAAATAAATCAATCTCACAGGAAAATACTGTGGGCATCAAAGGGGTTCTTGTTGTCAATGATTCTGCTTCAAATGTAAATGATGCCTCTGTTTCTCCGGCATTTTTTACCCCGGTAGACAAGGAGATAGCTGTGAATGTTACTGGTAATCTTATAGTAGCTTAGTTGTCTTTTTATTCTTATTTGGAAACCTTTGCTTTTATATTTTCATTGAAAGATTGTGGTGTGACACAGCCCTCCTTTTTTTGTTGTTTAAGGTGTGCTGTTTCCAAGTAACTTATGGCAATCTTCTATCATCTGTTTATAGTTGAATCTTTTACATTTTCCTTTACAGTGAGACTTGCTAGTAATGATGAGGGACAAACATTGCTTGAAACTCCATCTTCTGAGAAAAATTCTTCAGGTAATTATCTTTACAATAAACAATGTGATATGAATAGTTTATTCCTGGAGATGGCAAATAGCCAGAATGTCTTGCCTTTCAAATGTCTGCATAACTATTTGAATGAATTTTGATTCCGTTTCCTGAAATAGTGCAAATAAAAGCTGGCTGTAGGCGCCTTTCTTTATCCTGATACTCTACTAGCTACATGACTTTCGCCTGAGTTTCTAGAATCTGAATGTTGGAAAGACGATAGATGCAACATCAATCTGTGTGCACTCAATATGTTACATGCACGGTCTTGTGGTGAAAGTTGAACCTAAAGATGCAGATGCATCATGTGTATTTTTGCTTCTGCTATGCCATTAACCCATGAAAAATTTCCCTTTTAATTTTAATAATTTGAATGCTATTATCGAGTGATATCCGTGTCTAGCTGGGATGATCTTACAACCCATGAATATTTCTATATATTTACCATCTTTTATGTGTCTATTTGCTTTTTCATTCTAGATTCTCATAATGTTCTTTCAGATATGTACAATGGTTATGCGTTGCATGTGGTGCTCAGATTGTTCTTACAGACATTTCTACCTTTACCCTGTCTCGGAGCAACGCCTATATTGTCTCCGTATACCTGTTAATTTTTTTTTTTCCTATCTGCATTTCATGCTACACTTTTAAGTTATTTGTAGTTCTTTTAGATAGCTACATGGGTTATGTACTGCAGGTGATGCTCAAAATTATTTTACGAAGAAATCTGCATTCTCTTCATCTAGAAGTGACGGTGAAGACCACTTGGTAGAAGCCAATAGTGGCAAACCAAGTTCCTTGGAACCAAATTGTGGTTCTCCCACGGTTATCAGTTGCAGTGAGCATGTAGAAGACGAAGAAGGGAGTAGGGTTCTCTTAGATCAAACAGGCATTGCTTCTAATAATGCTCCTCAGATTTCTTCTGAAACAGGGGGTAATCGTGAGAAAGTCCTGTCAAAAGCTGAGGATGATAGAAGCTTCACATTTGAGGTCGGCTCCCTAGCAGATATTTCGAAAAAAAATCCTGGCATTGAATGGAAACCTTTCCCTAGTATGCAGACTTCTGAACTTCCCAAGGTAATTATCACCATAGTATATTATTTTAACACTAATTTTTAGTCGTCCTAGATTTTGGTGAATGCTAAGTAAACTTTGGTTGTTTTTCTTGATATTAAGATTTCAAAAGAGAAGTCTCATGGAAGTCATACAGAATCCAAAGTAGGGAAGCAACATAGTGTCAGGAGAAAGACAGCTAATGCGGATAAAACTACTCGGGTGACTGTATCCTCAAATGAAAGTCTAACAACACCAAAAAAGAAGTCTGCTAAAGGAACATCGATAGTAAAGACGCCTGGTGATAAGGATGCAAGATCATGCAGTGTCACTTCTACATCTGTTGGAACTGTGAGCAGGGACATGCAGTTGGAAGAAAGTAGACAGTGCAAAGGCAATGAAATGAAGACATCTTGTTCGCCGATTGTTCAGACATCTGGTTTGCCTGATTTGAACTCATCAGTTGCAGCGACAACATTGTTTTACCAACCTTTCACAGATCTACAACAAGTACAATTGCGTGCACAAATCTTTGTATATGGATCTCTAATGTAAGTAGTGGATCCTTATCTATTTTTCCTTCCGATTAGGATTGTTATTTGGTTGTTCTGTCCTTCATAAGCTGTTTCTTTCGAATCTTTCCTAAGCATACCATATTGAAAATTCTTTGGTTTTATGCGAAACTGGAGTGATCTTTTTAAAGAATTGAAAAGGAAATTGAACCAAAATTATAGAGTTTATTTTGCTCATATTTTCTTGTTTGTATCATGTGCCTGGCTTGGTCCAATCATAATCTGAACATGTATAAAAATCTTATTGATATGGCCCACGAGATATGAACGGGCTTTATTCAGCCTATATAAAAATATGATATAAATTTCTACTTGTTAATGAGGTTCATGAGATACACATGGGCTTCATGGTAGTGCATCTCATGGAATGGACGTGAAGAAGAGCGAGAAGTGGAATGTTGGAAGGACGAAAGAGAAACATGGAGGTTTGGACTTTGGAGTGGGGTCAGTGCTGTAGGCGCAGATGGTGGCGAGGTAGAAGAAGGGTTCAGAAGTCACTGATTTAGTTGGTCATCGATGGATTGCATGATTTAGAGGTGGAGATCAGGAGAGGAGTCTTCACAGGTTTTCTCAGAAAAAAACTCAGAAACATAGCTTAGTGGTAGTGCAGTAGGGATTATTTTGATATTTATAGAGTAGTAATAAAGGGACATTGAATGGCAGATTTCTACTCCCATAAGCCATTAGTTTGGTTTTATTTGGTCGGTTCATTTAACTTTATAGAATGAAGAATGAAAAATGAAAACTGAACCTAACCGTACCCGACAACACAACAAAATAAACCAAATTTGGTCAATTTGGTTCGTTAATTGAATAAAGCATATCCTTAATTCCCATTTTATTCATCAAATAATACTTTCATATTTTATTATTGCAGTCAGGGTGTCCCACCCGATGAGGCTTGTATGGTGTCGGCTTTTGGAGGAACTGGTGGGTCTTTTTTTTAATATTTATCATAACTTCTCATCTTATGTTACTTTACGCTTCAATTTTGATTGCTCATTATTACGTACAAACAGATAGGGGAAGAAGCTCATGGGAAGCTGTGTGGCGTTTGTCTTTAGAAAAATATCAGAATCAGAAGTCACCTTTTGTTAATTCTGAGACAAAACATCCTCGTTCAGGTATGTCACTAAGTTCTCTTTTAAACTAACTGTTGTAGTTAGCTGAATGGATTCTGGTTTATCTTGTGCTGAATGAATACAGCTGTACGGGTACCTGAACAAGTGTCGAGATGCAGCTCTCTTCAAAGCAAAGTCTCCAATACTTCTGCTAGTCAAAGTGGTGGCAAGGTTGTACCCTCAGCTCTTCAAAATTCCACTCCTTTGCCATCTCCTGTGTGGAGTACTTCTACTAATGATGTGTTAATCCCTAATATGCCAAGAGGCATGCACCTTGACTTCAATCAGGCTTCGTCTCCATTGCAATCTTATTATTCTTCACAGACAAGGCAATTTGCGAACAATAGTACACCATGGTCATCTCAAGCCCCTCGTAACGGACCACGAGGTGTCCCAATCCAAGGTTCAACACTTAATGCTGTGACACAATATTCAACAGTTCCTGTTGTCGAAACTGTTAAAGTAACTCCTGTGAGAGACTCATCCATGACACGTGCTCCGAATATTCAGCTTGTGACCCCTGGTTCTTTACTGCCAACGTCAAGTCCCTTGAGTGCAACCGCTGTGACAGTTGTGAAGAATGAAACTCAAAGGAAGACTGCAAGCCCAGGGACCAATAAGAATGCCTCTATTAATCAGAAGCCCAGAAAAAGAAAGAAGGCTGCAGGAGCTGACGACCTTAGTTCAACTATTCCTGTATCTCAGTCTACTACAGAACCTGGTTCTACTGGTATTGTTGAAATTGTTCCACCTGCATCTGCAGACTTGGTCTCATCTTCTAGAATGCCAACTAAGGTTGCCTCTGGTATTATCACCACTACGCCTAACATCTTTCCTGCCTCGATAGTAAGCAATAATACTACCGAGCAGAGGGCCATCTTTTCAGAAGAGACGAGCAGTAGAATCGAGCAGGCTAAACTACAAGCTGAGGATGCTGCTTCTCTTGCTGCTGTTTCTGTCAGGCACAGTCAAGGTATATGGAGCCAGTTAGCTGCCCAGAGAGATTCTGGACTGGCTTCAGAAGTTGAAGTAAAACTTGCTTCTGCAGCAGTGGCTGCTGCTGCAGCTGCATCTGTTGCAAAGGCAGCTGCAGCAGCTGCTAAAGTTGCATCGGATGCAGCTTTACAGGCAAAGATGATGGCTGATGAAATTCTGGGTTTGGCTACAAAAGAAAATCTGACTCAGATTCCAGAGAGTGGCTCCGATACTGGAAAAAGCTTGGGAAGGTTAACACCTGATTCAGTCTTAAAGGGAAAGGAGAAGATTGATGGATCTAGTTCAGTCATTTCTGCTGCACGTGAGGCTGCCAGGAGAAGAGTTGAAGCTGCTTCTGCTGCAGCAAAACAAGCAGAGAATATTGATGCCATTGTAAAAGCTGCAGAACTCGCTGCAGAAGCTGTCTCACAAGCAGGAGCGATCATTGCAATGGGCGATCCCTTACCTTTCAGATTGAGTGAATTGATAGATGCTGGTCCGGAGGCTTTCCGGAAATTACTGCAGACTGGCACTGAAAAGGTCAATACAAACAACCTGCTTGGAGAAGAAGATATGGGTTTGAACCACAGTGATCATCATGGTCGAGTAGTAAAACAATCTAACGAAAAGCCTTTGAACAATAAAGGCATACGAAAAACTGGTACTGAGTACAGTGTATCGAACAGTGAGCAATCTGGTACATTGGCTGGAAACTATCAAGGTACAATAAACAACTATTCTGTTTCTTTTCAAGTATCAAACAATGTTAATTTATGTATGGAAGGTGTAAGATTTCTGATTAGGCTTTATTTGAGCAGGTGAATTAGTAAATTCTTTAACTGTTCAGAATGATGGGCATCAAAGAGATCAATTGTCGACCAGTCTGATGGAAAGTGACATACAACAGGGATCTCTTGTTGAGGTATGTACATTTTAATAGGTCCTTTGAAACTGAACAAGTTTAATGTTTTGACTGTCTTTATTTGTAAGTGAGAAGTGCCCATTTCTTGACAATCTTTTGATCTTGTGTGTTTCACTTTCACTCTACTCTCATTGATTCAAAGTCGGACCAACCTAATGTTCTGATTGTATGTATTTGTATTTAGAAATTAGAAGTGCCCATTTTTTCGACAATATATTGGTCCGCTGTATTTCACAATGCTCTCTTTGAGGTTTTACATTATAATAAGTTTTTCGAAGCTGAACATGTTTAATATTATAAAATTTGTGTTAGTAAAGTGCCCTATTTTGATGATCTTTTGACCTGTTCTTTTCATTTTCATCATACCTAAATCTTTACTTTCAAATCAATTTTAGGTTGTATCTGATGATGATGGTCTCAGAGGAGCTTGGTTTTCTGCTCATGTCCTTGATTTAAAAGATAATAAAGCATATGTTTGCTATGATAACCTTCTCACTGACAAAGGTAAGCAAGAGGTTGTAATTATAGCACTTCTAATCGTGACTTATTGTCTCCTTCAGTAAGGTGCACACCAACTATTTTGATCACATTCTTCTGAGATAGGTAACATTTGCTGGTATAAATTTCTTTACACAGGTTCTGAACAGCTAAAAGAATGGGTATCACTCGACGGTGAAGGAAACACAGCTCCTAGAATACGCATTGCCCATCCTATGACAACATCAAAACATGAAGGCACAAGGAAGCGTCGCCGGGAGGCTGTTGGTAATTATGTATGGGCAATTGGAGATCATGTAGATGCCTGGATGCGTGACGGGTGAGCACTTTTTATATTTTCCAAATTGTTTATTAAGACCTTTTGACAATTAGAAAGTTCTTAAATATAGTAATGTGTCAAGCATTTTAGGGGCTTTTGTACGTGGTAATTGATAGGAATTTGTTATTCCCATCCATATTACTGCCTTTGGCATAGGCCAAATTAAAATTTCATGGGAATAATGAATTTTCGTGGGCATCATATTCCCACCATATGGAGGAATACTATTCCTAGGGTGCGATGTGGGTATTATGCAATGTTCTTAGAACCGAACTGGTAATCGAACTGGAAAAGGTAGTGGTTCAAGGTTTAACCAGGGTCGAATTGTACCTATAATTTTATATGTTTCACTAAATGAGGTTTTCTTTATCATATGAACAAATATTAGACTATATATGGTAAAATTATTTTTTGTGTGCCAAAAATCAATAATATAGTTTTGTAAATCTAGCATAACTCATTTTTATAATATTATTAGATATTTAATCAAGTCTTTTATTTATTCTTTTATTTACAGGTAGGGCTTTGTCCTTGGTTAGAGGTAGCCCTTCCAGAAATTCTCTAGGGCCCAGTGGGCCAAAGAGGGGGTTTGGAAATAACTTCCAACCGGCAATTGACGCACCTTGGTTATAACCTCACCAGCTATGTCATTGTCCCAGGCACAAAAATATTTAATCATTCTTATATTTTATAAATAAAAAATCATAAAAATATTATTAACATAAAGTAATAAAAATCCCAATGCATAAAATTAAATAAAGTAGGTTTGAGAAAAGTATAAACTAAAAGATATCATTCTTCCCTGTTGGTACTTGGTAGATATAGGATGGACTAGCATTAATCAACTAATGATAATAGCATGCATGTATAATGATTTTTGGATTAAAGACGTGCATGAAAAGCTAAGAAGAGCTATATGCTTAACATGAAAGAAACACAATAAAAGTGAAGTACTAACATGTTGAGGCCACCGACAAGTGACAACACAGTCTCCAACACAGTCTCCAACAAGCATTTTAACTTAAGGTGTATATCAGGCCGGGCCCAGAGTAGTTAACTGGCTTTGAGGAAGCTAGGCCGGGCTGAGGAAAGCTAAACCCAAACCGAGCCTGGCCTATAACCTGAGAAGGAGCGGGTCCGGTTTTACCAGGCCAGGTCTGGGCCATTCCGGGTTGTCCCGTGGGAAAATTAAAAAAAAACAAAATAAATGGCATTTGGCCTTAAGATAATTGGGACTTAGAAATGGCTTATGAAAAACTAATTGAAATAAATAAACTTTAATATACCATTTGTTTTATTTGGTAAACTTAAAAATTGAACTACAAATTTTATTTACAGTTTGATCTTCAAGTCTTCGGTCTTTTGGTCAGTTTATTGTTCACTTCTCCTCCTCTGGTAGACTCGTCTATAGTAAGAGACTGAAAGTCCTGTTCATTAATGTCGGCACCTTCATCCCTTAAGTGTTGAGTCCGTTTTTCTGCAGGAATCCAATCTTGAACGCAAATGTATACTTCCAGAATATCTTGTAGCATTCTGCTTCTCTTCTTGCTTAGCATTTTTGAACCTGCACCAAAACAAAATTTTGATGCTACCGTAGACATCGGGTCCCAATGTTATAGATTTCGCTAGGCGGAAGCGGTGCGTTGGGGACCCGACTAGCGCCTAGCACATTGAAAGACAATAGGCGAACGCCCTAGCGCGTAAGCCACGAACATTGAACACTAAGGCATAGAACATGGAAATACGGCTTCGATGCGTGCAGCAAGTGCACGACACGAATGATAGATGATAAATGTGTCGAAACATGCGTACGTGCACGAGATCATAAAAGATGGCTTCGTTGCGAAAGAATACAGTTGTGACATGAATGTGACGGAACTGTTAGATTAGATGTGGCGTGATGCCTCGAAAGGTGTTCGGGACCTTCGGGTCGTTCGGTTGACGAACATTGAGTTGAGGCATAATGCCATTGAACATTGAAACGAAGTACGAAAGGTAAGAACATAGAAAGTTAATGGAAGAAATGCGAGAGGATAAAGTCTGGGTTTCGGACTCAAGACTATGTTTGGTTGTTTGATAAAGTCTGAGCCTCGGCTCAAGACTATGTTTGGTTGTCTGAATAATAGGTCGTTGCATGGTCGAATGGACTTGAGATAATTATGATATCTTCCGTGCACCGAACGTTCCCTCCGAACGGGTGCACTGGGGCACCGGGACCGTTCGGCCTAGGAGGGATATAATCTTTGATAGGCGCACATCTGTGAAGTCCGATTAGCACTCGGTTGTAGATGTGAAAAGCCGCAAATGATGGTATGCAACGGTAAGTTTCGGTTGTTTGGGATAGAGACCCAACTCGTGAAACGCCGGGCTACCCAAATTCGAGAAAAAAAAGAAAGAGAGAAAAGAAAGTAAGGAAAAGAAAAGAGAAACACCTTTAGTTCATTTTGGCGCGAATACGCCAACGACCATCATATAGTTAAGGAACGATGGGTTGAAAGTGTAGGCACGTATGTGTCCCGCACATAGATCATGCATAGAGAGCACTTATAACATGACAGAGAATGAATGCGACGTATTCACCTTGCGTCGGTGCAAGGACGAGTGCGTCAACTTGGTAAGAAGTCGCGCCACGAAACAAACACGGGATTGCTTGTATGCTTATCTATTCAATTCGAATAACATACTTGCCATGATAACATGCTTTACTGCTTTCGAATATGCCATGAAATCGACCCTAAGGAGAATATAGCAAGACCATAAGCTAAGTTGCATGATTGAACATGAATACTAAAATGTCGGTTTAGAAAGAAGGTCTTTGTTTCAGTACATGCGAGGATGAACGTACTGATCTCCCACCAGCTTTCACGCAGGGTGCAGGGAATGGATTGCTCGCGGCGGAGCTTCGCTTGAACGCGTTGAGGCTTGGAATGCCGAAGCGTATTGAAGCGTGCGATCGCATTGACGCTCGGACTCGCAACATGATTGATGCGGCCGAGATATAGAAGGCATGATCTATGGAACGGTGAAATCATTTGTGGACAAGAGAGAACTTGAGTGTTGTAGCAAACCTGGCAAATTTAGTTAGGCTATTGAAAGCCTTTGTAATCTCATTTTGAATATCAATAAAGAGAATTGTTTCGTATACTCTGTTTTTCTTTCGTTGTTAATATCAACTCAAAGATAACCATTTGAGAACTTGTCATCTTGCCTTGCACGAGCGCAACTGCAGGCTCGTGTGGCATCACGTCCCCTGCGAGGACGATGATTCGGGTGATTCCGGGTCGGGGCGTGACAGCATCCATGTGCGATCTTATTTTCCCTCTCAAGTTTACACTTTAGTCCATTCAATGAATGATCTTACAATTAACTGCTAGATTTTAAAGTATCACACTTTTTGGGAATATTTTATCTGGATTAAGCAATTGATAATAGATGGCTTTTCATTTGTAGAGATAGTTAGGCAATTATGTACAATAGTTAGGAGTCTGAGAAACATACAAGATACTGTCTGTCTATGCTTGGGCTTTCAAAATTGCTGTGAAGAGTGGACCCTCCACTTTGGTGGTCTACTTTGTACTTCGATTGGCAAACACACCTAGACAGGACTACATCATATCCCATGGATGAGTTCTTAATGAAATTCTGTACATAACTATTTCAGATCGTCTTTTTCCATTTTAATCAATTGTGAGAAACCGGATTTAGATAACATGCACTAATAAGTTCGGAACAGTGTGTGATTTACTTAGAGGTGTGAAATTATATTTGTTACCATCAATTTTTACTAGGACATTATGGCACTTGCAAATATATATATATATATATATATATATATATATATATATATATATATAGGTTAGTTAAGACTTTGGTCACAGAAACGTCCGCATTTGGGTCCTGAGATGACGGTTAACCCGTGTTGACTATCCAGAATCTGTTAATAAATATTTTAGGGTTAATTAGGCTTAGGGTCCATCCTTCTTGAGTTCTGATTCAATTTATTTATTAACAGGTTCTGTATGGTCAACATGTGTCAACTGTCATCTTAGGACCCAAACCCTAAGCTGGACATCTTCATGACCCAAATGCTATTTTTTGAAAGTTTCTGGGACCCAAAGTCTAATTAACACACTTATTCTCTTTTAAATGGAAGTTCGCCATTAGTGTGGGTTGGCTTTATGGATACTTATTTGCATTTGTGCATTTTTGGTTATTCGAGCCTTTTTTTTTTTACATCAGTTACCATTCTGTCAATATTTTACATGTCCTCATGCACCATGGAGAAATCTGCATGATTGTGTTTGCAAATTTTATCCTATCCGAAATTTCTTCTGCTATCATTCTTATTCACATGTTTATTTTCAGTTGGTGGGAAGGGGTTGTCACTGAAAAAATCCAAGGAGATGAAACAAAGCTGACTGTGTATTTTCCAGGTTTGTTCATTCATGCAGGCATAATCATTAATTCTCTGACACATTGTGTGTTTTGTTGTTGGATTAATATGTTACAATTTTAATGATGTACCTGCATGTTATTGCATATAATTCTGTCATACGACAGTTATAGTATGATCATCGAGCTACTGGGAAACAAGAGAAAGCCAATGAAGTCTATAGTTCGCTATAGCCGAAAGCATACAAGAGCATGAATAATTAGTATATACCTTATAAGGAAAAGATTAGTGAAGTTATGAACTATTCCCAATTTTGAGTCAGATGTTGCTTAGTTCAGGCACTTGTTCTACCCTTGTTCATAATATTGATGATTTTCTGTAAAACTACATTTTATTAGTATTAGCAAGTTCTGCAACAAAAAGCTACAGTAATATTTTTGTGTGTGGAATGTCTAGAAAAATATTGGCCAAGGGTTGCTGTCTGATGTTCACTTCAAATCATAGGATAGAATAGAGATATTGTGATTCATAACATTCTGGTTAACTTAGATGGGTATGCCTCCAGGAAGTAGGGTCCTTAGCAAGTTGTGATGGCCGGTTCTGAAAGCAGAAAGTCAGAGTTGATAGAAAGCAGCATATAACATCGCAATCGGTTTAATTGTTCTCTGTGGACTTGAACCAAATAAAAATTTGTAACCTTGCAAGCTTTAGTCTAATGTGGTGCTGTAGTCATGCACATTTTTGGACAACAACCAGAACATCTAGAGTTCTAACTTCTTTCATTATTGTATAAATAATAAATATGTACTCACACTCTTTCCATTTAGAGTACGTTTGGTTCGCAAAATCAGGGCCTTCGGAAAGGAAAGTCATTTCTTTCCTGTGTTTGGATGCCAAAGGAAATGAACATGAAAGGAAAATGATTCCCAAGGAAAAGAAAATACGGGGGAAATTGTTCCCCCACTCATCCCATGGATTCATTTTCCCGCCCTCAATTATTCACTTCCTCTTCCAATTTTCCGGGCCTTTCCACACACCGGAAAAAAAAATTAATAGGAATTACAATTTTCCAAAGGAAAGGAAAGAGCAAAGAATTGATTTCCTTTCCTTTCCTTTCTGCGAACCAAACGGGGCCTTGGAGTGTGGAATGTCAGACCTTTATTATATGTTTATATGTTATATAGGTTGGGATCTTAGCTTCAGGTGTTCCCATCTAAGTGCTTACCCTTTTCTCAAGAAAAGATTAGTGACGTTTCCAAATTTATTCTTGCCCAATTATCTTGATCTCAGCAAGCAAAGTGTTATCCAAAATATCCTGATTTTATGATCATTATATTGACTGTAAGTTGTGACACTCTAATGGACATATTTTGAGACGAGGGAAAAGCTGCTCGACCTTTCCTCACTAGTGAGATAGGTCAGTTCCTCGGTCCTGTGATTGCTACGGGAAGGTAATTTTTGCAGGAGGGGATTAAGTGAAGGGCTCCTAAACAGGTTTTTTTTTGTCTTAGGTTTGTTAATCCAAAATCATGTAAAACCCTACTTATATTTTCTGTCTCCCACCCCTAAAAAGTGGGGTTCCACCGTCAACACAAGTTCACATTTTTTAGCATCCCAACTCAAAAGATCTTGTTTACTTTTTGTGTTTACAACAAGATCTTTTTGTAAGTGTTGATTTCAAATTCTTATGCCAAAGCCTGTCTTGATAGAGAAGAATTGCTGGGCAATTTCCTTAAGCATGTACTTTGAATATTTTTATGGTATCGGGCTTTCTGGTGTTTTATTTATGTCCCAGCTCAGTATTTCATATTTCACTCTGCATATTGGATTGTACTAGACAACAATTGCATTAAGAATAATTTTGTTTCTGTAGCTGGAGGTGATTCTTCAGTCGTTCGAGCTTGGAATCTTCGACCATCGCTCGTTTGGAAGGACGGTCAGTGGACGGAGTGGTTGCGAGCGAGGGAAAATACACTTTGTCCTTATGAGGTTCCCAATTTTTTCTTGGAATTTCTTACTCTTTTTCTCGTCTATTGCTTTCTTGTGGTAGTGATGCTTGGTTTATTACTATTTTTGTCAAGTCACTTATGTCTCTGATGACAATTAGGGTGATACGCCGAAGGAAAAACGACCGAAGTTAGGCAGGTCTGAAGCCAATTTTGATGCAGAGTTCGATGTAAGAGGAATAGGAAAGCTGTCGAAGAACTTTCCCCTCGAAGATCCAGGAAACCCTGAGGAGTCAAGACCCCTTAATTTATCTGCAAAAGATAGAGTATTTTCTGTTGGAAGGAATGTGAGGGAGGAAAGGATTTCTGATGCACTTAAGGTAAAGCGGACTGGCTTGCAAAAAGAAGGATCAAGGGTAGTCTTTGGTGTTCCAAAGCCTGGAAAGAAAAGGAAATTTATGGAAGTAAGCAAACATTATGTTACAGATAATAAGATAGACAAGACAAGTGAAGGGAATGATTCCCTTAAGTTTGCAAAATATTTGATGCCACAGCAATCTCGCCTGTGGAAAAATACTTCCAAGGTAGAACCTAAAGGAAAACAAGCTGGTGAATTTAATAAGACAAGGGGGATTAAATCTTTGAAATCTCAAACTATTCAGACTAGAAGTACAAGTGAGAAGGATACCTCTTCACTCTCAGCTACTTCTGTTTCCAACAGAGGAGACGGCTCTCGTGGTGCTTTACATAATCTCAGAGCTGGTATAAGCGAAAAGACTACTTTAGAAAAGAATCCTGTAGAGGTTGTTTCCTTCCCTAGCAGTCTTGGAACATCAGCCAGCTTGTCTCTAGATTCCCACATGCAAGCTTTACCTGGTCTCCCTGCTGCCAAGAAGAAGTCAACATCAGCTGCTGAGGGTGATTCTGGGGCAAAAGGAAGGTCGACATCTTCTATGGTTAAGCCTACAAGGAGTGAAGACAAGGGAGAGAAATCCGTTAAGGAAATGTCTGATTCAATAGAACCAAGGAGATCCAACCGTAAAATTCAACCTACCTCAAGGGTAAATTTATTGCCATTCTTTCCCTTTCGCTTTTGCACTGGTGGCCTATCTTGAAATTGGTGTTAATTACTATACTCTCCCAGACATAAGATTTTGCAGCTTTTAATTATTATTATTTTCATTATAAATGGCTTTCTAGAGACATAAGTATTGAAGTAATGTCTGGTGTCACATTTCTTTTGGATACAATGAAATCTTAGCATAACCATCATATCTATCAGTTCGATTTGTTCTCTTTCTTCTTGATAAACGATAATGTTGATAGAAACAATCATGTTCATGTCTCTCCGAAGTTATCGTTTTCACATAAATATTTTACGCAATAAACACCGAGTTTAACATTTACCCAGTTTGAGATACTTTACTTTCTTGGGACGGACACACACACAAGCTAACTTTCACTTAAATACCCTGAAGTACCTACTTTTGCACTTTAATACCCTAAATTAGAGTGCGGGTGACCGGAGGGAAGAGGGTTGTGTAGGGGCTTCATAGGGAGGGAGATGATTTATTTCGGATGGAAAAAGAAGAAGAAAAAGAAGTATTTTTTAGATTACTTTTCTAATATTTTTTTAGAAAAAAGTTCAAAGGAATAACTAATTATCATAGGGATTATGGTCCTGTGTTGCTTATTGTTGCCTCTAACACAAAGTAAGTGATAGTTCAGGGTATTAAAGTGAAAATAAAATTTTAAGGGTATCAACTTGTCACGCCCCGCTCCCGTAGGAGCGATCGTCCTCGCTAAGACGTGATGCCGCACGAGCCTAGATTGCGCTCGTGCAAGGCAGTTTCATAACGGCCGATTACATCGGCGGCGACGGGGTCGTCGCACAGAAGTCCCAAGCAGAAATATTGAAACATGCAGCGGAATTTAAGAACAAGTACACGTGAACACAAGTCATTCAAAAGAAGCTCTTTATTGATATTGAATACAAGATTACATTTGTGGGCACAAGGCCAAATTACAAGTCTCTCATGCTCACTTTTCTCTCGATTACAAGTCACTCTACTCTCTCTCATCTCTCGATTACAATGCTTGAGCCAGCGAAAGCTTCGGAAGGCGATGTCCATACATTATGTCCTGTATAAGTCTTCAGTCCACGCGGCCGCACGCTTCGAATCGCCAAGGAACTCCGTGCCTCGACGCATCCAAGCGAGCTCCACGCCACGAGCTTCTACCTGTGCCTGCACATGAAACACTGTGTGGGTGTCAGTACCCAACTGTACTGGTGGAGTGAGCTCCTCGCCCACCCATACAAAACCAACACGTTTTATTTAATTTGTGCAGCTTAAACCCTTTTTACGATTGTCTTTCTATTCTTGCCTTAGGATCAGTTTTAGGACCGACGCCTTTGATACTTGTGTCTAAGGACCATCCCGTGCTTGCACAACGACGTTAACTCATACTTTTGCCTTGGACCCTTCTCGTGCCAATAACGTTAACCTATCAAGTCGTGTTTGCCTTACGGCCAAAATCAGAGACGCAACTACACGAAAGACTCTATTTCCTTGCCTCTAGACCTTTCTCGTGCTTGCACTGTCGACGCACCGACTTATACTTGTCTTTTGTAACCAACTCTGGGACGTAACGACTCTGTCGTGCCATAACTCGATTCGTGCTTCAATATCTCCGAGGCAGCGCCTCCTTGCTTAGTCTCGCCTACACTTGGGTTGTGACAACGCGGCCGTTCCTCATATTTCGAGGTCGTGCCCAGCAACTCAACGTAACTTCACACAACTTGCCCTACGGCCCTTTTCGACTTAACTCGCAACAGCTCAAGCCTAACTCATGCAACTCTATGCCAACAACTTAACACTCGACGCCACATCTCGTGCCGAAGCACGCCGCCTTCGTTATAGCCAAATCTTAGGCCCAAACATTGTGTCTTCTAACTGCATACACATTCAACCCAATCCAAAGGCACACACGCGGATTGCCGTCCGTGCCGACACATCTATATGAATGGTCACTGGCATTAACTAGCCATCGTAGACATAGCCTGGCATTCGGGACCCTTGCACCGCCGGTTGCGATACTCGATGCAAGTCCCCGACCTACCGGTTGCCTATTATCCAGCTCGGCTATAACCTGTTTCTTCCTAGGCCGAGTCGGTGCCCATGGCCCAGGGCTGCCGCTCGAAGAAACCATCGCCCTTGTCGACAAGTTGTCCATGACCACGCGCCTACGCTAACTTCTAGACTTAACGTAATGCATGGTCTCATCATCATCATTTAGCTACTTTGCTTTACTCTTTTCATACTTCCTTTGCAGAGCCCAAACCAGGGTTGCCTCGGCGACTGAACCACAGTCCCGACATATTTTCTCTCGGCGACAAACCATCGCTTAGACTTAACATTCTTTTAAACTCAGGGAACAGCTATCGTATAGCCTGCCCACTTTATATGAACATAACGTCTTTCTTAAGTATCGACAGACTGTGGCTAAATTCCCACTGAACCAACCGGGGCTCGTGCCTTAGACCAACACATGTTCTACGTAATGCCATCGCCCAAGTTGTACCTCATTTGACGGACCTTGGGATCGTGGGACTATTTAACTTGACAACCGCAGAAAGGACGGGACTGCACTTAGAATAACTTAGGTCGACCGGCATAACTTTGCCTAACTTACTCAAGCCTACAACTTAACCCGAGGGACGAGCAAAGGCTATGCCAAGTCTTGCGTAGTGGAATCGTGCACGCTTTATCAAGCGTTTATGCGGGCGACGCCTACGACTTAGGCAAGTTCATAGTTTTGTGTCAAAGACCAACTTTCCTTCTCCCAAGCCACGGGACGAAGGACCGAGTGTCATTTTCAAAGCACGCCGTGCACCAACTCTAAGCCGACCGTGGGACGTTTTCCATGTTCTAACAAATTTCGACCCGTCGGGATTATTCCCTTAGCTATGTGGATTCGTCTCTTTTATTATTAAGCCTACTTGTGCAAGTTGAAAACACGATTTATTATGTGAAGGCAAAGATGAGGCAAGTTCACCGAAACTATCCCACCTGAGCGAGCGGTAGTCTTGACCGAGCGAGCCTTCGAGCAGCCGTTGCAAGGCTAAGGCCGAACACCGTCGGCGTTTCGATTCCTCCGATTGACTTTGCGGGACGGGGCACTACAACATACACCACTCAGAACAAGTCTCGTCCTCGAGACTTTCCTGAAGGCAAGCCATCCTACCATTTCTATAGCCAAGACTTAATCGTACCTAGACACGGGACTATCGCAGTCGTGCAGGTACGCCAGTACTTATCGTATACACTCTGCCTACGCGTTTCCTCGATTCCGAGCCACGCTCGCACGACTATCAATCCTTTCGTTAACATAATTTCAAGATCTCGGCACTCTCCCCTTTTCAAGTCTTGCTTGAACTCATTGTATCACTTGGCTGGATCGTGCACACATTCCAAGCGTCCCCAAAATACATGCATTCAGCCAAGCCGCATGATAGAGAATTTGTCATTCTCACTCGAGTCGCCTCGTGCACATATCCAGGTGTCCCTGAAATATATGCATGTCAGCCGAGTCTCGTGAGCAGGGTTTCCTACGTTTGTGATTCATGCTATCCATTCAAACCAATCCTCAAGATCAATCTTTTGATTACAACTCATGAAACAGGGCATCTCGCCTAACCGCTAGGCCAATCTTTTTTTTTTTCCGAGGCTAAGTCAATGTCAGGATTGGAATCATAGTTCCCCAACAATAATGCCAACACTGACCCCAATCCTAGGGTCAAACCAAAGTCGGTAGTACGGAATTTTCTACCCAAGCTCGTGTCACTCAGATTTCTAAACATCGAGCACGATCACCTATTCGCATCAACGCATTCGTTGCGCGAATTCGAATTCATTCAAATTACCAACTCTAACAAATTCATGTATTCGATCACGAGGTCATCTAGCTTGACAATATGTTGCGTCCCAATCTCACGCGAGTCCGATTATCCACGGTGGTTCATGAATCACCATGCAACGCACCCGTGGAATAATCATTCTCATCGGGGCGTAACTCTTGTTTGAGTTTAGACTAACTCATTCTCGATACGCGGATTGGACCTACGCAATCCTCAAATTCAATCGACAAGCACACCAATTCATTCTCGAGTCCATCTTCGCGTCAAACCACAAGTCGAAGCACAAATTGTCATCCCGTGCAAGTTTGACCACCCCCGCTGTATGATTCACCATACCAGCGCTCACGCAGAGTGATCGCCCTAATCGGCGTGACGCATGTGCGAGGCTGGAGTAGCGCTTGCATAAGACAAGAACGTCAACGTTGTGGTTATCGACGAAGCAAATCCAAACATTCCATTTTTCATCCAAGCCAAGTTCGATAGTTCGATCGTCATTCGTTCAACTTAGAAAATTCTCGAGCCAAGTCTATTTTTTACTTGACGTATTTCAACATCCCGAGTATAGCATCCATCGGAACCATGATATCTGCACGACCGTCATTCGCCGAGTCAGAGTACCCCCGAGTTATCGCATATCGATCTTTGATACGCCTCAATACCATCGACGATATGCGTAACCTGACGATCTTTCTTTGTAACCAATTCTGAGTCGTGCAACTGATGCTATTGTCCGAACTGGATATTCCATAGTCTCTTTGATATTCAAGATCAAGTTTGATCGCTATTCCTCAAGCTCGTTTCAAAATCGTTGTTCAAACTCAAGTCACAATTCATTTGAATCAATCCGATATCGTACGCGCGATCCTCTAAGTTTCCTCGATCAAGACCATTCAATTTCATTCATCGTTCCGAGCGTGATTCGATATCGTTTCTAACTCGCGTTGCCTATTCGCAAGTTGTCCGAACGAGATGCTCGTTCGGGACATTCGAAGTTACGACCAACTAAGCGTGACGCATTCTAAGGCTTTGCGCGATCGCATCGCCTCGCCGATATACTCGCCGTTACTCGTAATCCTCAATCTTCCTCGAATGATTTCCAAGAAAATCCATACACCACTCGGATTCGAGTCATCCGATCTAGTCCTCAATCATGATCGCATCATTCGCTAAGACATCTTCCAGATTCGTTCGACGAATCTCTAGCATAATCGCTCACGCCGTATCGACGCACTAAGTCGTTCGCACTATTTCCTCGAAATCCAAGTCAATCTTTCGCGTACGCCTAAGCGTTAGCCCGATAGCGTTCCTATCGACAGACACTCTAAGTGTATTTTCATTTCCGATTGAGCGATAGTTGATATCGCTCGCAACTCGTTTGCACCAAAAGTCGGGACGCGCGATACGCGATGCAACTTAGTCAAAAGGCCGTGCGCATGGCTATCCCGTGCGGACTATATTCGAGTTTGCACGTTCAATTGCTAGGGTCAACGTATGACTAGTTAGGCACGCACACGACATGTTAACTTAACATGTGTTCTCTATCGAGTCACGTTTAACATTGTTCGGCACAAAGGCCTACCAATGAGTCTGGCAATGGCTTATCGATGCGTTCGAGCGAACGCATGAACGAGCTTTTGAAAATATTTAGACTTATTGTATGGACATGTCGAGGGACTTTCGAGAGAGAGCGTACACTTCTTTTCCAACGACGAGCTTACAAAACTGAGAAATTCGAAGTGAAGTCCAAGGACGTAAAGCCGTGCTCTGATACCATTATGTCACGTCCCGCTCCCGTAGGAGCGATCGTCCTCGCTAAGGCGTGATGCCGCACGAGCCTAGATTGCGCTCGTGCAAGGCAGTTTCATAACAGCCGATTACATCGGCGGCGACGGGGTCGTCGCACAGAAGTCCCAAGCAGAAATATTGAAACATGCAGCGGAATTAAAGAACAAGTACACGTGAACACAAGTCATTCAAAAGAAGCTCTTTATTGATATTGAATACAAGATTACATTTGTGGGCGCAAGGCCAAATTACAAGTCTCTCATGCTCACTTTTCTCTCGATTACAAGTCACTCTGCTCTCTCATATCTCAATTACAATGCTTGAGCCAGCGGAAGCTTCGGAAGGCGATGTCCATACATTATGTCATGTATAAGTCTTCAGTCCACGCGGCCGCACGCTTCGAATCGTCAAGGAACTCCGTGCCTCGACGCATCCAAGCGAGCTCCACGCCACGCGCTTCTACCTGTGCCTGCACATGAAACACTGTGTGGGTGTCAGTACCCAACTGTACTGGTGGAGTGAGCTCCTCGCCCACCCATACAAAACCAACACGTTTCATTTAATTTGTGCAGCTTAAACCCTTTTTACGATTGTCTTTCTATTCTTGCCTTAGGATCAGTTTTAGGACCGACGCCTTTGCATATTTGTGTCTAAGGACCATCCCGTGCTTGCACAACGACGTTAACTCATACTTTTGCCTTGGACCCTTCTCGTGCCAATAACGTTAACCTATCAAGTCGTGTTTGCCTTACGGCCAAAATCAGAGACACAACTACACGAAAGACTCCATTTTCTTGCCTCTAGACCTTTCTCGTGCTTGCACTGTCGACGCACCGACTTATACTTGTCTTTTGTAACCAACTCTGGGACGTAACGACTCTGTCGTGCCATAACTCGATTCGTGCTTCAATATCTCCGAGGCAGCGCCTCCTTGCTTAGTCTCGCCTACACTTGGGTTGTGACAACGCGGCCGTTCCTCATATTTCGAGGTCGTGCCCAGCAACTCAACGTAACTTCACACAACTTGCCCCACGGCCCTTTTCGACTTAACTCGCAACAGCTCAAGCCTAACTCATGCAACTCTATGCCAACAACTTAACACTCGACGCCACATCTCGTGCCGAAGCACGCCGCCTTCGTTATAGCCAAATCTTGCCCAAACATTGTGTCTTCTAACTGCATACACATTCAACCCAATCCAAAGGCACACACGCGGATTGCCGTCCGTGCCGACACATCTATATGACTGGTCACTGGCATTAACTAGCCATCGTGGACATAGCCTGGCATTCGGGACCCTTGCACCGCCGGTTGCGATCCTCGATGCAAGTCCCCGACCTACCGGTTGCCTATTACCCAGCTCGGCTATAACTTGTTTCTTCCTAGGCCGAGTCGGTGCCCATGGCCCAGGGCTGCCGCTCGAAGAAACCATCGTCCTTGTCGACAAGTTGTCCATGACCACGCGTCTACGCTAACTTCTAGACTTAACGTAATGCATGGTCTCATCATCATCATTTAGCTACTTTGCTTTACTCTTTTCATACTTCCTTTGCAGAGCCCAAACCAGGGTTGCCTCGGCGACTGAACCACAGTCCCGACATATTTTTTCTCGGCGACAAACCATCGCTTAGACTTAACATTCTTTTAAACTCAGGGAACAACTATCGTATAGCCTGCCCACTTTATATGAACATAACGTCTTTCTTAAGTATCGACAGACTGTGGCTAAATTTCCACTGAACCAACCGGGGCTCGTGCCTTAGACCAACACATGTTCTACGTAATGCCATCGCCCAAGTTATACCTCATTTGACGGACCTTGGGATCGTGGGACTATTTAACTTGACAACCGCAGAAAGGACGGGACAGCACTTAGAATAACTTAGGTCGACCGGCGTAACTTTGCCTAACTTACTCAAGCCTACAACTTAACCCGAGGGACGAGCAAAGGCTATGCCAAGCCTTGCGTAGTGGAATCGTGCACGCTTTATCAAGCGTTTATGCGGGCGACGCCTACGACTTAGGCAAGTTCATAGTTTTGTGTCAAAGACCAACTTTCCTTCTCCCAAGCCACGGGACGAAGGACCGAGTGTCATTTTCAAAGCACGCCGTGCACCAACTCTAAGCCGACCGTGGGACGTTTTCCATGTTCTAACTCATTTCGACCCGTCGGGATTATTCTCTTAGCTATGTGGATTCGTCTCTTTTATTATTAAGCCTACTTGTGCAAGTTGAAAACACGATTTATTATGTGAAGGCAAAGATGAGGCAAGTTCACCGAAACTACCCCACCTGAGCGAGCGGTCGTCTTGACCGAGCGAGCCTTCGAGCAGCCGTTGCAAGGCTAAGGCCGAATACCGTCGGCGTTTCGATTCCTCCGATTGACTTTGCGGGACGGAGCACTACACAACTTGCCGAAAAGAAATAGTTTTGGGTATTGAAGTGTCAAAAGTCGAAAGTTCATGCATTTAAGTGAAAATTAGCCATTTATATTTATGTATATGTAAAGAGAATTTAGGCATGTAAAATATACATGTATCAAAGTGAGAAAAAAAATACAATGCACAAGGTTGTAAAAGTCGCTAGGAGGTAGTCAGGTGGACATCGGACGCGTAGGCATAATTCTAGGCGGTCCACAAAAAACTGCTGAAAATTCCATAAACCCCAAACCTGCATAGTCGGGCAGTTGTCGGGCATCGGGCAGGCACCAACTAATCCCGATTTTTAGAACAGTGACACTGCTTGCATGCATGCATTGTTGCATTCACAACTATATCATGCATACACGGTTTGAAATATAAATTTATTTCTGAAATTTTTGGGGACTTCTGAACTTTGTTGTATGATGACGGTTGACAACCTCACTAATACGATGACAGCTTCAAATTTCTGTTGTAGTTAAATAGTAAAGATTTATCATAAGGATGCTCGTTGAAGTCATTGGATCATCCTTTCCATATATTGGGGGTATGGCTACACATATCTCAACCCTCACCCATAACTTGCATCAGCGGGAGCCTTGATATAATATGATAAAAAGGTTCCTAAGGCGACACATATCTTGCCCAATCATAGCTTGATAAAATGCATAATCCAGAGTTAGAAAATGTTGTATACTATAATATATTGCAAGTATTCTTAAGTTCAATGTCTAATATGTTACTTCGGACATTTCTGATGTTAACATTTTTTTTTTGGAGTAGAACAGGTAAGCACTAGACCATTATCACCTGCTCGATCAGATATATTTACTAATCTCAAAAAACCAATATCCTTAAATTATAGGTTGATAAAATGCAATTTCCATACAGTTAGAAGTTGTTGTATACTATAATATATTGCAAGTATTCTTAACTTCAATGTCTAAAATGTAACTTTTGGACATTTCTGATGTAATAAATGTTTTTTCTTTTGAGTAAAACAGGTAAGCACTTCCTTTATCACCTTGTGGAGTACTCAATCGGATATCATTACTATTCTTAAAAAGACCAATATCCTTAAAACATAAGCATCATAGCTGCCCAAAATCCCTACTCTGACCATGTCCAACACAAACATAAAAGCTATTACGTTTTGATAACAAAACAACTTAGCAACTGGGAGACTACAAGAAGTTCAATACAAAAGAAACTAAAAATCTAAGCTCTCTTAAGTTATCATGTTCTCCCAGTATACTAGGACCAGAAGTATCTACCAAAGCCCTTCTGGTGGCTGAATCTCCTCAGCAAGTTAGCAGACTATGAATCGTTGCCACAACCACAACTCCTTTCTTACCAGCAGATGAGGAACGTGTACAAAATTGAACTAGGGAGAGTATTAAAAAACAGATTTAACCACGATACTGTTTTGCTCAAAATCCACAATTTTATTTTCCTCCGTATGCTCCAAACAGTACCATCCATTGAAATATTCCACATCTCTGGATAATTAGAAAATTATGTTTTTCTCTCCAAGTTCACCAAGAATGCACTTAATCTAGGATAACTTTAATATTCCAAAAGGCTAAAAATATTCTCTTAGATATCTATAGAGTAATCACACTCAACAACAAATGTTGAAGCAGTTTCATTCTCTTTATTACATAAGTCACAGATTGTTTCTATTGATATTATTTTATTATTATTAAAACAGTTTATTTAATTTTCCTTGTCATATCTACAATTTAATAACTTTCGTACATTCTGCTCTCTTTCTCTCGATTACTCTCTTTGCTCCTCTTGAGTACAAAATCATATTCTCAAATCTATTGTATTACATTAATTACTATATATGTCATTACATTTATACACTATAAAGAGTCAGTAATACCTGGATATCTCTCTCCCCTACATTAATGGACTCTCATCTCTCTCCAATTGATGAAATTACATACTTAAATTTATTGTATTAATAATTTATCTTTTCTTTGTCATAATTCACTCCTTAATATTGTGTTCCACGTGCATAGGAGTAGCCACACCTTGGATTTAGCATTGCTAAGTAATATTGAAATGGTTGTTCTGAAGCTTCCATTATATGGACTGTTTGGTGTCTATCTTAGCTATTTTGAGCCCACGCATCTTGGTTTCTTGATTTTGTTTCACCAACGTTCACTACCTATAAGTTCATATCATCATTTGCCTGTGATTTCTACCGTGAACTAAACCTGACAGCTGAGATCTCGCCCATTGCCTTTTGGCTTTACCATGCCTCGGATCGACCTTATCTTGCAGTTGCTGGTCATTTTGGAGATTCATTGGTCTTTTTTCTACTATCCTGTTGAAAGCTGTCTGCAAGATCAAAAGCAGGGTCTCGGAGTCGAGAAGTTCTCTTGAAACATTTTTGAGACGAGTTTATACATGGGCCAAATAGTCGTCGTATCACCTTTTTTGTATTTTCTGAAACATTGTTAACAATTAACACGTTCAGATTCGCTGTGTCATGGGAATTCTATGCTTTATTATTGTGTTCATGCTTGAAACATCTTAATACTTTTTTTTTTGACATAATCTTTTTGTGTGATTTTTATCTTATTCTTACTTTGTTAACTAATGCTCCACTAATGGTTCTCTTACAGTTACTAGAAGGATTACAAAGCTCTTTAGTTATATCAAAGATTCCCAGCTTTTCGCATGATAGGGGTGCCCGTTCCAAGCATAGAGGTTCATCTTCTTCAAGAGGTAATTTCTGTTCAGCTTAATATTTTTCCTTAACTCTTGTGTGATTTAAGTCTTGTGATAAAACTTACATGTTGGTACAGGGAGCTCTCGTGGCTGAGACTATTGTGTTTGCTATCGTTTGTTTATCAAAGTGATATGATATAAGAGTGATGTGCTTCATCCGGCTGGCTTATGTACATAAATACAGTTGTAGGTGATGGAACTAGAAAGCTTCAATCTCATTTTATCAGCTGTAAAATGCTAGTGGCTTTTGAGAGTTGCTTTGTCTTCTTGGTATTGAGCAGATTCGATTTCGCGCTATTGGTTTGTTACCTACACTAGTCTCCTTGGTCTCCTGTCTAACATTATTGTATAGGTTTGTCATACATCGACTTTGGCAGGATATGTAGGCAACCGTGACAAGCCGTACTGTTAACTTAATGTGCACCACCTTGATCCAGTACTTAAACAAAACCATTTTCATTCTATTGCTTCGCTCGTGCAGCTTTGTTGCGAAAGGTTAATTTTACTTTCTGTTTGGTTCTTTCATGGCCTCCACCTTTTCTTTGCTTCAGGATGGTTTATTCCAAGTAACCTGGTGTGAATGAAATTGTGAATCTGTACGAGTTTAAGGTACTAATCGTTTTAATTCGTATATTTGGGATGAAGCTGTCAAAAACTTGTGAGTTTTACCATAGCACCTTCCAGAGCTCGATATTTGCAATGGCTGACTCGTTACCAGGCTTGCTATTCTCGTGTCCTTTGTTTGTACTGTACACAGCTAAAATTTCAGATTGATTGATTTAGTGATCCAATGATGAAGACGAGTTCGATTTTAGTCTGTACCGTGTTTTCCCAGGCATAAAGTGGGATGTGTATCATGGGCATTAAGTTGATATGTAAAGGTGGATTAGCTAGAAAGATGTGCAATAGTATCTTGGTATTAAAATGTTAAACCTGTAGTTGTTTCTTTGTTACTGAGAAACATCTGTCTTGAGTTTGATTTTTTAGTTGAGATGGCTCCAAATAAGTTGGTGGCCTGGTGGCTTCAACCAACAGGCGACGAGGTGAGTATTGGATAAGATTATTGAATGGCTGTAGGGAAATTGGATTTTATGTGTAATGTGAAAATGGACTTGGTAGTTGCCAATCTGTCTATATTCATTATGAAACTGGAGCTTCTGTTTAAATGCTTCCCCGTGTTTTTAAAGTTTTTTGCTTTAATTTCTTAATCTTGTATAAGAGGGGTAATAGAATAGAAAATCCGGGATGAAACATTTTTAAAAGAACAAGGCTAAATTATAACTTGATACTCTCAACTATTCGTGTTTTTTAACTTGATACCCTTAACTTTGATATGTACTAACTTAACATCCTCTCTTAACAAATATTTTCAACTTGGTATCCTCCGTTAACCCAAACGTTAAATTTTTTGTTAAATTATTTTTTGGACGAAATTGTCCTTCCATCTACCTCCCTCACCGCTCCTGCTCTGGTGAACACACCTCCCCCCCCCCCCCCCCCCCCTTTTCTCCCCATCCGACGAAGCCCCACGGCCCCCCCAAGCTCAGGCGACCCCCTCCACCCTCCTGCATCGGCGACCCCCCACGCCCCCCCCTCGGCTGCCACAACACCGCCGTGCGGTGTTGCAGTGACCCCCCGCGACCCCTCCCCTCTAGTCCCGGCGACCCCAAGCCGCCCCCCTCCCCCCGATGTTGCCACACTGCCTCCGTGCGCTGCTGTTGCTCGCGACTGTGCAGGCCCCCTCCGACTACCGGCGTCGGAGAAAAATGGGGGGCTGGCGGAGAAAGAGAAGGAGGGGGTAGGGGTTGGGAAGGGTATTTCTGCCATTTGCTAGTTCGGTTAACACCGTTTGGAGAGGATATCAAGTTGATGCTTATCAAAGTTGAGGGTATCAAGTTGAACATTTGGAATAGTTGAGGGTAGGGGTGAGCAACGGTTCGGTTCGGTTCAAACCGAACCGTATATATGAAAACCGAAATAACCGTAAATCGTACTTCTCAAAACCGAAAACCGAACCGTTTTTATAAAAACCGAACCAAATCGAACCGAATTAATTCGGTTCGGTTTTCGGTCGGTTCGGTTTCATGGGCCAATGTGCCGGACCTCCAATTTTTTTAGCAAAATATGCCTATTTAAATAACAATTTATTTTAAAAATATGGTATTATTGTATTAATGAATTATATATTACATAGTGTGAAAAATATCAGTATATATATATAGATTGAGGGTAGAGAGAGAGAGAGAGTGCTCAAAAAGTACCGACAGAGAATAACAGGAGAGTGCCCTCGACTAAGGGTTACAAAACATTAGTATATGTAGATTGAGGATAGTTTGATAAATTATTAAATCTAAATCGGTTTTCGGTTCGGTTTGGTTATCCGGATCAAGAACCGAAAACCGAACCGTTATTTTAAAATTTTAAATTTTCAAACCGAAAATCCGAACCGATAACCGAAAAGCCGAACCGTTTGTCTTATTTCGGTTCGGTTTTCGGTTTTCAACCGTTATATGCTCACCCCTAGTTGAGGGTATCAATTTGTAATTTAGGCAAATAACAATTAAGAAAAGCAACTTCATATAAAGGTGAAATTCACAAAAATTTTAACTTTTGTAAATATCACTAATGCAAAATATCTATTTTTATCTTTAGATCTTCCTGTTGTTTAGAAACAAAAAAGGTATAATGATTTTAGAAAAACAATAGTGGTACAAGGTGGGCACTGTGGCTCAGCTTGCGCTGGTGGTGGGGGTTGGGTCGGGCCCCCGGCGCGCGCGTCTAATTGGACGGTTTGGCAGATGGGTCAACATTAGCGCTCGATTCGGGACGCTTTTTTCCTTAGAAAAAAAGAGAATTTCTGCGACACATCTAAGGGTCCATATATTACTCAGCTAGACAGTAAGTAATTGCCTATGTTATTATGCTTTTGCCTATTAACATTGTTGGCCGTCTTGTAACTTTAATATAACTGGGACCGGCTAGCTCGCTTAGTCGCTTAATTAATAAAATCTCTCACAATAAGCCAAGTCAAATGGATAATAAGACTGCGACACGACACAAGACTGACAACACCGGGACATCTCATCTTTGGATACGATGCTTGAAGCTTGTGCTGTGACTAGCACGTGTGTCAGAGCAAGTGTCTGACACACGTGTCTGATACACCATTTATTTATTGTCAGTGATTCGTAGTTCAGTAAGTATGTACCAAAAAGGAAACAATCTTCTAACCACCAGCCATGCAGTCTCCTAACTATTCCTTCTTCTATATCAAGGTTTTTTCTATGGGCACCACCAAAAATGTTTGAGGGCAGTCTTTATTTGGAGGCAGTCCAAGAAGATGGAAAAATTGCTAGAGGGCACCCAAAACTTGCTAGGGGGCAGCCCACCCCCCCCCAAACCTTTCATTTCACTCTCATTTCCATTCTTCACTCTCTCTTCTCAAGAAGAAAAGAAAAAGCTCTCTCCCTCTCCCTCTCCTAAACCCTAATTTTTTCTTCTCCACCACTCCATTCTCAATCCCTCCACGAAGATTATCGAAGAGATGACACGCAAGTCAAAGCAACCGGAATCCAGGTACGTTCTTCCCTAATTTCTTCGAGATTTTTGTACATTATATTCAAAATCCTAGAATTTGTTTAATTCTTGAAAAAGTTTTGATAAAATAGGTTTATAATCTCTTTCACGTTCTCTTCCCTAATTTTCGAACACAAGAAACCCCAATTTTATGTTGAAACCCTAACCCTAGAACACGACAAACTAGGATGTCGTTGTGGCAGTTCGGGTTCACAACAGTAGGACTGCCAGGCATGTGGCAGTCCTAATAAAAATCAGGACTGCCACATGCCTGGCAGTCCTACTGTTATGACATATGGGGGTGGGTAACTGCATGCTGTTTCTATTATTTAATAAGTGTATGTTTTCATGCAGTCCACCGGCCGCTAACAAAAGAATACGGCCCACCGCGTCAAAGCGGAAGGAACGTGCGGGACGTCCTCTCGAGTGTCCGATAACAATTATCGAACCGGCGCCCGAAGCTCTGTCTCGGACATCGCCACCGGCACGTCAAGCTCGGTCGAAACAACGAGCTCCTACGCCTCCTTCCGATGACGACGACGACGGCGTGCCAATTGTCCGACTCCTATCACGTCAAGACGGTTCTGCTCCATTTGAGGAGGTCGGTCCTTCTGAGGAGGCCGGTACTTCTGAGCCGCTTGTCCGTCCGTCCGGTTGCTCAATGTTGGTTTCTTTCGAGAACCACATTGCGTATAAAATATGGAAGAACCCGGTATGTACATGACGTTTGTAAGCTACCAGTTTAGTATACTATATATATATATATATGTATTTCATAATTGATATATTTTTCTGTTGTTCGATATACAGAGGACATATCGTATCCTTAGGGCTGTGAGTCACGGGAAGAAAACCGTGTCTTGGCAGTTTACAAGCTTATCGCAGGCCGTCCAGAGCAAAATCATACCGAGCGGCTTGCACAATTTGGCACAAAATGCCTACCGGACAATGGATAGTGCCCTCATATCCGCCTTTGTGGAGAGATGGCACCCGGAGACCAACACATTTCATCTCCCAGCAGGGGAGATGACCATTACACTTGACGACGTCTACCAGATATTGGAGCTGCCAGTGACCGGGGGCGTAATGACCAAGGAACATTACACGAATGAGAAATCTGTGAAATGGTACGAGAAGATCGTCAACTTCGTCTCAAATCACCTTGGAGTTTCGGCTACGAGTTTTACAACTCTACCAGGCTTCAAGAAGTCGTACGGAATTCCTCTATCATTTCTGGTGGACCAGTTCATGGATATGGAGGTGGATGACGATGACGATGATACGGTCGACGCGGTGGCCCGTGCGTATATGCTGTTCGTCCTAGGAACGGTCGGCATTCCGGACAAGTCCGGAACATCGATACATGCTAGGTACATGCTCAACTTATCTGAAGTGGATGACTTCATTGATATATCCTGGGGAAGCGGTATCCTAGCCAATCTTTACCGCGAGCTCGGCATCGCATCCCGTGTCGGAACTAAGACAATGGTCGGCTGTCAGACTCTGCTACATGTAAGAAAACTTCTAACAATTTAATCTTGTATACTTCAATTTGTTGTTTAATTTTTTACTATTCATTTATAAATTGAATAGGCATGGATATACGAGCACTTTCCGATGCTTAGACGGGCTGACTTGAACCCAGAGTATGTTGAACATCTTCCTAGAGTGTGTCGATGGAGGCCATCCCAGCTGGAAACCAAAAATTGGCAAACACTGGCTTCCATTCTTGAAGTATTAGACAATTTGGTGCCGGAAGAGGTACTAACTTTTGACTAACTTTTTCATGTTAATTTTGTTTTGTTGTTAACTGTTTTCCTACAGATTTTTTGGAATCCATAACGGAATTTACGTGAGTTGAATCGTGAGGTCCAACCAGTTTCTTTATTTCATGGCATGATCACATGCTACGAAATCACGGAGCCGTACATGTCCGATAGAGTACTTCGTCAGTTTGGCTTCGAGTAAAATGTGCCGAAGCGCACACTACGGCTGTTGGAGCCTCCGCGCGGAACCCAACCTTTAAATTACAAACCGACAGATTTTGACTGGGTGACCGACTTTTACTCCGAGTGACAACGATATGTACTTCGGGAATCTGAAAGACGACCGATCACCCAGATGGCCGACTGCAGCGATGACTACATGCCGTACTTCCTGGGGGTCAGACATCCTAAGTTGTCGAACCCTACCAACCCGGGTCCCGTGGCCGTCGGAGCAATTGGAGCTCTTCCTTCCAAAAACGTCTTGTATGCTGGGTTGGTGAGGATGGTGAGTTCCGTATTTGTAATAAGACTGAGATTTTTATGTGTGTAGACTTAATTCATTTATACTTTCATTTTCAGTCTCAAAAGGTGAAGGAATTGGCCCAAACACTCCGGAGAGGTTGCCAAAGTGACACTTGTGTCGCGGTCGCCAACGAGCTTGATCGCATCGACGACGTGGTCGACTTTCCCTTCATGAATAATAGGGAGTCTCGTTCAAAGGTCCGGCATGATATGTAGATGGATTTGGATATTTTTCTTGTTTCAAACTTAAGTTGGATGTGGAATAGTTACGTACTTGTGATGAATTATTGTGAATATTTTACTTGTTTGAAACTTAATTTGGATGTGGAATGTTCGGGACTAAGTAGTTGTGATGAATTATTGTAGTTGTGATGATTTATTGTAGTTGGATTATTGAGTTTCTTTTTTGTGACGAATCCTAAGTTGTGAAGAATTATTGTTGTTTATGTACTTGTGATGAATTGTTGTTTTTAATGTACAGAGTATCTGTATCAGGACTGCTAGCACCCTGACAGTCCTACTTCAGTGTAGGACTGCCAATGGGGTGGCAGTCCTAACTATCAAACTCTGTGATGATTTGATTCACACATGAAAATCATCACAGAGTATTAGAGTTAGGACTGCCACACCCATGGCAGTCCTACACTGAAGTAGGACTGCCAGGGAGCTGGCAGTCCTAACTAAAACTTGCTGTAACAGCAAGTTTTAGTTAGGACTGCCATCACCTTAGCAGTCCTACTTCAGTGTAGGACTGCCAATGCGGTGGCAATCATAACTATCAAACTCTGTGATGATTTGATTCACACATGAAAATCATCATAGAGTATTAGAGTTAGGACTGCCACACCCATGGCAGTCCTACACTGAAGTAAGACTGCCAGGGAGCTGACAGTCCTAACTAAAACTTGCTGTAACAGCAAGTTTTAGTTAGGACTGCCAGCACCCTGGCAATCCTACTTCAGTGTAGGACTGCCAATGGGGTGGCAGTCCTAACTATCAAACTCTGTGATGATTTGATTCACACATGAAAATCATCACAGAGTATTAGAGTTAGGACTGCCACACCCATGACAGTCCTACACTGAAGTAGGACTGCCAGGGAGCTGGCAGTCCTAACTAAAATATGTTGTTACAGCAAGTTTTAGTTAGGACTGCCAGCACCCTGGCAGTTCTACTTCAGTGCAGGACTGCCAATGGGATGGCAGTCCTAACTATCAAACTCTGTGATGATTTGATTCACACATGAAAATCATCATAGAGTATTAGAGTTAGGACTGCCACACCCATGGCAGTCCTACACTGACGTAGGACTGCCAGGGAGCTGGCAGTCCTAACTAAAACTTGCTGTAACAACAAGTTTTAGTTAGGACTGCCACCATCATGGCAGTCCTACTTTAGTGTAGGACTGCCATGGGTGTGGCAGTCCCAACTTTGAAACTCTGTGATGATTTCATTCACACATGAAATCATCACAGAGTATTAGACTTATGACTGCCACACCATGGCAGTCCTACACTGAAGTAGGACTGCTAGGGTGGTGGCAGTCCTACTTTAGTGTAGGACTGCCATGGGTGTGGCAGTCCTAACTTTGAAACTCTGTGACGATTTCATTTATACATGAAATCATCACAGAGTATTAGACTTAGGACTGCCACACCCATGGCAGTCCTACACTGAAGTAGGACTGCCAGGGTGGTGGCAGTCCTAACTAAAACTTGCTGTAACAGCAAGTTTTAGTTAGGACTGCCTGTACCCTGGCAGTCCTACTTCAGTGTAGGACTGCCATGGGTGTGGCAGTCCTAACTCTAATACTCTGTGACTGTTTCTCAAACAGAAACGTTGTGACAGTAAACACATATAACATAGGTACACTCATATAATACAGATAATACACAGGTAACCACATATAACACATGTAGCACACAGGTAACCACATATGACACAGATAGCACACATGTAGGCACATATAACATAGGTAAACACATACAACACAGGTAGCACACAGTAAACACATATAACTCAAAATTTACTCCATATATATTAGTGGACTTCATATTTCACTGTATACAAAAGTGGTCCTCCATATACAAAATGTCAAACTGTAAATATATCTATACTTAGTTGATTTTAACGTCGTAGTGGTCAGCAAGTAAGTCTCTTGGCTCCTCAATCTTCAACAACTTCTTACAATGGTTGATCTGATCAACGAAAGGTGTGGTCCAAGCGATGGCTTCGACCGGTGCTCTTTTGTACCAAACTGTTGAAGGTGGAAGAATCGGAGAATGAGCGATCATCTTTAGTATAACGAAGTGATCCCTGATCAGACCTATAGTATATAGGTTAGACACTCCGTGGTCCGTCGGAGGAGCGCACATCGGAAAGAATGTATTGTTAATATCCGGCAAGATAAGTACAACAGGTATCATGTACCTATTAGCAAATAAATAGCCGGCAGACGGGACTGACATGTAGTGATCTTTCTCGGTAACACTGTCGGTGCAAGGGATACTTAACAACAAACTTGCAACCGTTTCTTCGCTTAGGATGCAGGAGTAGAATGGAAGACGAGTCTCTAACTCCTCGTATAGCTCCTGCCTCACCCTTCTCCATCCGTCTTTGTCATCATAACCAAGATGCCTTGCAAGGGCATGAAATCCGCAAAGGCCATCACCGGGGACATCGACAATAGACCAAATGTAACTTCGAAGCGCAGGTTGAAATTTGTCAATATACAAACTCATTGTTTGGCTTGCAACGGTATCTTCTCTTGGGAGGTCCATTTTCTCCATTCTTCGACGAACGACAAGCTTGCCCTTCCGTGCAGGCAAAGGTTGCTGTAAGCTTCGTTCAACATGCTCAAAGGACGATAGATCTCTCTTAGTCGACTCCAACCTTCTCTTCTGTGAACTAGTCAATCTTGTTTGAGGCCTGCCTTTAGGATTGGAAACAACGGACGGCTCATGCATTCTAGTAGTCACCGAACATATAATTTCTTAGATTTTAAGCTCAATGGACATCCGTTCTGCTCCTACTGAAGCACACCACCTTGCGTGGAGAAGTTTCACTTGTGGCAAAGAGAAGAAATCATCGTCCGTCTTCACCAGGGGCATCATAGACAACTGCCTCCAACATTGATCGACGGCATCTACTGGAATAGGAATGGATTCACGGCGATATTCATTAATCTGATGTGCACAAGGGAGGCCCAGTGTATGTCGATATACACACCCGCAAATCTCGGGATCAAACCCGACAAACTTTGACCTTTCAACCTCATCAACTATTAAGGCCAACGCCTTGTGAGATACCACGCACATTAAAGCATCTAAGAGTACTTCCTTTCTATGCTCATGCTTGACTATATTCAAACTCATCTTAAATGATGCCTTAATTTCATTCACCGTCCGGTCTAATGATAAATGTATAGCTTGCCAAACAGAGACAAAGTTGTCGAGAGATGATTTTAGGTGCCTCTTCAATAAAGAGTGTGCTCCTTCGACACGGTTGGTAGTTGTCGTGCCGTAATGCTTTACCACATTCGACCATGCTAAGACGAATTGTTCTTTGTGGGGTTCAAGCCATGTATCTTTGATGTAAGAAATGTATGCCGGCTCCCTCGCCTCCCACTTTTGCTTGAACAAGTACCATACAGTGTCGTAACTGGCATTCGCCACACACAATTCCAATCATTATAGAATTCGTCAAAAATCTGCATGTCGATTTTACCATCCTTCTTTCGAAACTTCAACTTATATTGGGCTTGAATATTACGATTGACATGCCAAGTGCATAGCAATGTATCCGCTTGAGGAAAAACAATACGAATAGCATTAATTAGGGCATACTCTCTGTCGGTAACAAATACTGACGGCTCTGTATGACCAGTGTAAAGTGTTTTCAGTTTTTCCAACGTCCATGTGTAGTCTTCAAGTTTTTCACTCTCCATGAAGCAAAATACCACTGGAAATATTTTCCAAGTAGAGGTGAGCCCGACAACATGAAAGAGAGGCATCTTGAACTTATTGTTCTTGTACGTGCAATCAAGGACTAACACGTCGGCAAAAGACCTGGCCAAATTTGTACAATTGGGATGAGCCCAAAAGATTGAAAATACTTCATTACTCTGGGGATGTCTTCTATGGAACTCAACATAATGATTATCGGCAAGCAACTTGAGCACTTCTTGCGCCATTCTTGATTTCGTCCGGACAGCGTTTGAAGAAGATATGGCGTTGTATATTGACTTCATTGTAGACTTGTTCTTCTCATCTTCATGTCGTATGACGGAATATATTTGTCTCGGTGCAACTCCGGTGGTGGACAAGTCTTTGACTATCTTCTTCTCCGTATTGTTCAACCGTCCGACATACGGATGACCCAATAGTGTCTCGACAATCTCATGGTTGTGGGTTCTATTATTCACTTCTAGTGTCCATTTCCCTTCTTCTTCATTTCTAATATGTATCGTGAATGGACAACCACGTTTCCTCGTTCTAACATTTCTTCTTGGAACTTTACTTTGGATAACTGTGTTTTTTTGTGCGTTCTGAACACACCACCTCTTTCACAGCCAACTACCACAGTTTGTCGTCCCGGTCGATTTTGGGCCGATCTGGATATCACTAGAACAATGTTGTTTTTTCCGTCCAACTTCTTGACACCAATGTACCGCACCCTCGCTTGATTCAAAACATAGATCGGTCCAGAATAAATGGGCTACATTGACTGCAATTGGAGCCGGTACCGCAAAATTGGATGATCTCAAGTCCTACAATAAAACTTAAAAGTTAGTACAATTAGACAACATCCTAAAGCAAATAGGTTCCATAGATTAGGACCGTGCATAAGATTGGTGTCCATAAATAGCAAATTGTGTTAATAGCAAGACCGTATTTTGTACAGCAATTGGTGTTCATAAATTTCAAACACCTTTACTGACTAAAACTTTGCATTCAGGTATCATATACTAGGACTGCCAGAGTGGTGGCAGTCCTTCACAAAAGAAGGACTGCCAGGACCCTGGCAGTCCTACATATGTGTAGGACTGCCAGGGTCCTGGCAGTCCTTCTTTTGTGAAGGATTGCTACCACTCTGGCAGTCCTAGTCTATGATCGGGACTGCCAGAGTGTTGGCAGTCCTCTGTGTCACAACACGAATTTTCATCCGATGATAAGTTAAAATATAGTTACCAAGAGAGCTTCCGATGCATCAAAGTTGTCTTCGGACGTTACAGAAACGTGTTCTTCGGACGTGGCGGGAACATTTGATGATCCCGATTGATCCATGTTCTATATTTTTCTACATTAAACACATAATTCAACTTTTATATGTAAAATTCTTGTTTAAAACATTAAACATATTTTATTGTTCGATGACTTACTAATAAATTTGAGAAGTCAATGACCTAGAGTTGAGGGAGAGGACAATTTGGAAAAAATTTAGGAAGAAAAGAAAAGAGTTGGGGTTTAAATTCTTTGACCTAAGAGAAGGAGAGAAGAAAAGAGTTGAAGGAAAAAATAAAAGAGAAGAAGGAGAGAGAAAATGAAAAGAAAAATTGGTATTTATACCTTTGCTTGGGCTAGCCCCTAGCAAATAATTTTGATGTCAAACTTGTAATATTTTTGAACTATTTTGGGCTAGCCCCTAGCTAAAAGGGTGGTGCCCTTAGAAAAAACCAATATCAATGGTGTCTACATTATACTAGAAGGAGACAAAATTGTAGATTAGAGCTCTTCTTCAGTATTTATAAACCTACAAATAATATGAATGACATGATCACTGACTCTATCGAAAGTAATAAATGCTGAAAATAAAATTAAAAAACTATGAAAAAATTGTTACCCTCTCTCCACTCAGGGCCGGCCCGGAGGGTTGGATTGTCTTATTTCGGAGCTAATTTTGGTTGATCCTTGACCCTTATTGTCAGTTGGTCCTGGTGGTCCTCCGTGACCTTGACCTTGTTGGTATTTTTGCCTTTGGACTAGGAAAGATAGTCCCACATCGGCTACACCAAATGGTGAGTATCTCAATATAATGCATTGCTTGTGTTGAGTTGTGCACATGAGGTGTGGGGAGGCACAAGTGTGTGCCATATGGGAGTATTTTCCTAGAAGGAAAAATGGATTAATTCCAACAAAGATATAAGTTGATTTTTGTTGTGCGGACTCGGACACGGACTCCAGGATGTCTCGTACATGAACGGGAGTGTTCGGGGGGTAGGCGTGGACTGGCACACTTCTATGCTGATTGTGAAATGATTTAAAATATTAAACTCTATTTTTGAGTATTGGTATTTTAGTCCCACATCGGATAGGAGAAGAGGTGAAGTCTTAACTCCACTCTATAAATAGAGCCCCTTGGCCTCCTTTGAAAGATGCACCAAGAAGAGAGTTAAGGAAGTCTATAAAGTCCAGGAAGCCCGTTCAAGTCACAAATATTGACTTACGAGCGTTCCAGAAGTTCTTCGTGAACTTGCTGGTTCCTGGAAGCAGATCGTGTTGGGACGAATCTTACTTTGAGCAAAGGTGATCTTAATTACCCCAGCAAGAATCTTTCCTCTTCTTCTTTCTTCTTTCTTCTTTCTTCTTTCTTCTAATTCATCTGAGTTGTAACTCAGTTCTGTCCGTCAGCAACTGCGATTGCGAGGAAGAACGTGAGATTTAATTTCTGATTATTGTTGTTTTTGTAATCAGATTCATATTATTGTGTTCCTCCTGAATCTCGAGAATAATCAGAAGGTGAACGTTTGTTGAACCTCTGATCTCGACATCGGGTCTACCATCTTTGATCAAGCCCCGGGACTAACAATCTCAAAGCAAGATCCTTGTAGATGGAGAACTTTCGTGCTTCTCTCATCGATACCAGCTTTAACAAGTTAGAGAAATTCGACGGAGAAAATTTTTAAATCTGGAAGAGGAAGGTCACCCTTAATCTTCAACTCGTGGACGTAGACCATGTGTTGATTGAGGATGAATCGAAGATTCCAGAAGGAGGAACTGCCGATGCTATTGCTGCTGCACTCGTCAAGCAGAGCAAATAGAAGGAAGAAAATAGCATATGTAAACTGCTGATTCTCAATTCTATGGAAGGCTCTCTGGCAGAGTCATATTCCAAGAAGGTGAAGGCCAAAGAGATCTGGGATTCTTTGGGTAAGCTATATGAAAATGATGAAAACAGGTCCAAAATCTTCATCGTCGAGAAGTACCACAAGTGGCTCTTCGAAGACGAGATGGCGGTGCTACCTCAAGTAAATGAATTCCTGAAGTTGCGCCAGAAGTTAGATGACGAAAAGATGTCCCTCGTCGACAAGTTTGTCGTTGGAGGGATAGTCTCGAAACTTTCTGCTGGTTGGAGCAACTTCTATGCTAGAATGCATCGGAAGAAGCTGGACATTATCTTGGAAGATCTTCTACAAGAAATCCACGTTGAGGATGAAATACGATCTCAACAGAAGATGGACTCTCTGTCCAAACAACTGGCTAAGGCCAACTTGGTGCAGACAAGAGAGTTCAAAGGGAAGCAGGTGGCTTCTCATCACAAGAAGGACTCCATAAATATGAAAGTGAATGGTCCTTCGTTCAAGCAACAGAAGTCCAAGTCCCACGTGACTTACTTCAACTGTGGCAAGAAGTGTCACTACAAGAGTGAATGCAAATCCAAGCCCAAACAAGCTGAGCAAGGTGAGCCTAGCAAGGTTTTTATGGTTTCTAACATTGTTGCTATGATTGCTCAGGTCACAGCTGTAGGGGCTGACTCTGACTGGTGGATAGACACTGGTGCGACCTGTCATGTCTGCTCTGACAAGGAATGGTTTGTCACATACTAGCCAACTTCTGAAAAAGTTATCATGGCGAACCAAGTCCAAGCTGAAGTTCTGGGGGTCGAAACTGTGGAGCTGAAACTCACATCCGGGAACACTCTGATGCTTCAAGGTATGAAGCACGTTCCGGTGATTGCAAAGAACCTGATCTCTGGAAGCCTGCTTAGCAATGCAGGCTTGAGGATAGACATCAATGCTGGCCAGATGGTGATGTCCAAGAAGGGAACATACTTCGGAAAAGCTTTTCAAACTGAAGGAGTGTTCAAAATTCAGCTTGTAAACCAGTCAAATGTAATCAATGCAATCGCTCTTTCTGATTATTCTTTTGAGTTGTGGCATAATAGGCTAGGACATGTTCACTGTAAAAGAATTAACAAAATGTTCAGTCTAGGACTTATTTCCAAATATGGGGGTAAGGTAGAGAAGTGTGAAGTATGTGCTCAGACAAAGATCATAAGAAAACCCTTTCATCGGGTCAATCGAAGCACAGATCTTCTGGAGTTGGTGCACTCCGATATCTGTGACTTCAAACAATTCTCTACAAAAGTCGGGATGAAGTATTTTATAACCTTTATCGATGACTTCTCAAAGTATGCGTTCGCCTACTTGCTCAAGTCTAAAGACGAAGCGTTCGAGAAGTTCAAGGAGTTCAGGGCCGAGGCTGAACGGCAAATTGGACAACAACTCAAGAGGCTAATAAGTGATCGAGGCGGAGAGTATCGGTCTCATGAATTCATATTGTTCTGCAAAAAATATGGAATCATAAACGAGACTGCTGCTCCGTATTCTCCTCAATCTAACGGAGTAGCGGAGAGGAAGAACAGAACGTTGACAGAAATGATGAACTCAATGCTGCTAACTGCGGGTCTTTCTAAATGCTACTGGGAAGAAGCTGCATTGACGGCCACTTTTATTCTAAATAGAGTGCCGTATGCAACTTCAGACGTAACTTCTCATGAACTCTGGTTCAAAGTCAGTCCTAACTTGAATGTCATTCGAGTGTGGGGGTGTCTGGCTTATGTGAAGCTTCCAGATCTGAAGATTCAGAAGCTGGGGATAAGGACTACGAAGACGATCTTCTTAGGGTATGCCGAGAAGAGTGATGCTCGGAGATTTCTTGATATTGAGTCAAATCATATCACCGAATCTTGCGATGGTAAATATTTTGAAGACAAGTTTGTAAGGCACAAGAACATTGTTCTAACGGATATTTCGAAGAATGATGAAGGCACAAAGGAGACTGAGATCTTCAATGAGCCAGTTGTCCAAGATGAAGTTATTGCTGAGGAGACAACGATTGAACCAGAACTCGCTGAGCCGTCGTCGAAGCGAACGGGAAGGCCGAAGAACTTCGGAGATGACTTCATCACATATCATGTGGAAGCAGATCCGCTTACCTATGATGAGGCGATGAAGACCAGAGATGCTATTTTCTGGAAGGAGGCGATAGACAATGAAATTGAATCAATCACCTCCAATAACACTTGGGTGTTGGTTGATCTACCTGAAGGAGCAAAACCTATCGGATGCAAGTGGATCTTCATAAAGAAGATGAAAGCTGATGGAACCATTGACAAGTTCAAGGCCAGGCTAGTGACAAAGGAGTTTTCTCAGAAGCATGGGTGTCGACTACTTCGACACGTATGCTCCAGTAGCCCGGATGACTACCATCAGAATGTTGATTGCTTTCGCAGCGATACATAAGATGGTGATACATCATATGGATGTGAAAACGACATTCCTGAATGGTGAGCTGACCGAAGAGATCTATATGCAACAACCAGAAGGGTTTGTCGTCAAAGGTTTTGAAGACAAAGTCTACAAGTTGGTAAAATCTCTGTACGGTTTAAAGCAAGCTTCCAAAATATGGCATGAGAAGTTTGACAAAGTCATAAGGTCAAATGGCTACAGGATCAGTGAAACAGACAAGTACGTATATACGAAGTTTGCTGACGGAAGATAAGTCATCGTTTGTCTATACGTGGACGACATGCTAATCCTAGGTACGGATATAAGCTGTGTCACGGAGACAAAGAAGTTCCTCTCGACGAAGTTCAGTATGAAGGACTTAGGGGATGCTGATGTTATCTTGGGACTCAAGTTCATCCGGACAGACACTGGATTAGCACTGTCACAATCTTATTACATTGAGAAGATGCTCATTCGATACAGGTATCATGATCTTCCTTTAACTGATACGCCGTACCGTGGTGATCAGAAGCTAGAGCCAAACTCGAATAAAAGCGTCAGGCAGTTGGAGTATGCTAGCATCATCGGGATTTTGATGTATGCTACTACTTCCACTAAGCCTGACATAGCTTTCGCTGTGGGAATGCTGAGTCGATTCACTAGCAATCCAGGCGTTGAGCACTGGAAAGCTGTGAAGCGGGTTATGAGATATCTCAAGAAGACTCAGACATATGCACTGCACTTCAGTGGAGAGCCACCGGTAGTAGAAGGCTTCAGTGATGCTAGCTGGTGCTCAGAGTTAGAGAGCAAGAGGTCCACAGGTGGATTCATTTTTACAATGGATGGAGCTGCTATATCGTGGAAGTCGAAGAAGCAGGCTATGCTCTCACGGTCATCTATGGAATCTGAGTTCTTTGCACTTGATACCGCAGCAGATAAAGCAGAGTGGCTTCGGGAGCTCATGTATGATCTTCCAGTAGTTGGGGCACAGATACCGACAATTCTGATATACTGCGACAACCAGGCGACTGCGGTGGCATCAAATGATCTCTTCAACGGGAAGAAGAAAACTGTGCGGTTAAAGCACAGGACAGTGAACGATCTCATCAAGAGAGGTGTCATTGCAGTGATTGATGTTCGAAGTCAGGAGAACCTGACGGATCCGTTCACGAAGGGCCTCAAGCGCCAGCTGGTCGAAGACACAGCAAGGAAGATAGGCTTGAAAGCTTTCTGATATTGTGTCTTTGTAATCCTACTGTAAAGTTTTATGTAATTAGTTCAAAGAGAAATCTACTAGACATCTAACTTTCGGTTCAAAGGAGGACCATTGACTGGAATAATATCAGGTAACAATGGACATTTGTTCTTTGGAACATGAAAGGGTTACGGACCCATAACCACTGTTGTCTACTGTATGTTCTCTACGGAGAACGGATCCTGTGGGAAGGTTGGCTTAAATGCCTTAATGAGTTCTCAGGCAGAGTGAATGCCTGGAGTGCTTTACAGGAAGCAAGGTAGTGTAGCACTATAAGGAGTGTAACTCCATGCTACAGTATGGTGACTTCACCATGAGGTTCCTAGCTAGGGGTAATGCTTCGGCTTTGTAAGCCAAGTCACAGCGGAGTAGCACCGTAAATAGGCATGTAGCCTAATGTTGTATGATAATCGTAATAAAGAGAGGTAGACAGCACTACAAAGAGGACGATGTCCTCATGTTACAGTGGCATGACACCACGAAGAGGTACCAGGTAGGGTAAAGCCTCGACTTTGCGAGCCATGTCATAGCGACGTAACACCGCACGGAAGCACAAGACTTCATGCTGGGTAGTTTGGCACTACAAAGAGGCCTGTGACCTCATGCTACAGTAGTATGACACTACGATGAGGTACCAAGGTGGGGTAAAGCCTCGGCTTTAAGCCATGTCATAGCGGCGTAGCACCGCAAAGAAGCGCAATGCTTCATGCCATGACTCTTTATAAAGAACTTACCTATAGTGTATGGACATAGATATCAGGCCGTCTCTTGAGGCTAAACTTGTAGACGCCCAAAATTATATACTGAAACCAGGCTGGCACAAGGCCTTTAATTTGCAGCTAGAAGCACACTTGATGTCATTATGTGAGTAGGAAGAATTACAGTTATGGTGCAGAATTCAAGACTTAGTCCATTCTTGTATCATGCTGTTATTTAACCTATGCGGAAAGATTCAAGTCGTAGCGACATCTCTCCTAATGCATGATGGACATTCATTGTGGGGAACGCTCAACCCATATATTGAGATATATGGAGGATTGTTGGTGTTTTTGCCTTTGGACTAGAAAAGATAGTCCTACATCGGCTACAGCAAATGGTGAGTATCTCAATATAATGTATTGCTTGTGTTGAGGTGTGCACGTGAGGTGTGGTGGGGCACAAGTGTGTGCCATGTGGAAGTATTTTTTTAGAAGAAAAAAGGATTAATTCCAACAAAAATATAAGTTAATTTTTGTTGTGCGGACTCAGACACGGACACGGACTCCAGGATGTCTCGTACATGCACGGGAGTGTTCGGGGGTGTCACGTTCCAGAACCAGAATACTGGAGAGCGGGGGCGAACCTAGCCAGCTACGTATATTGAAGTACAACCCACCTCGCTATACGGTCACGGCTGTCTAGATACATGAGGGTTTAACTACAATCCATCAGTCTTCTATGATCAATAACAAGCCTAAATGTCTCAATCTCAAGCAAGCAAATAAAGTTACAGGATGTAAGATCGCCAAATATACAATAGTAATGCGTTCCAGATATTACATATTCAGCTGATCATGAAGCTAGTCGTTATAACATGCGAGGACTAGCAAGAGTTCAGTAATACATGATCAACCCTAAGATTTGTCAATCATGCTACAGCCCGTAGGCAGACAGTAAATAAGGTATGCAATACGAGCTAACTGGTGCTCGCCGGCTAAACGCCTCAAAACAATAATTTTACAATAGAGTGGGAGAGCCAAAAAATAAACCCACTCGTTGCCCTGGTTACGCTTGGTGGTCACCATCGGACTGGAAAGTCGGTAGATCCTCTGGAGCTGCTCCGAAATCTGGCCATACAAAACCAGCTGGATCATATCCCAGAAAGAGCAAGTACCATAAAGGAGGTTTCACTTAAGAACTAAAACCAGCATATCAGAAGCAAATATTAAAAGTAAGTATGAAAGAGCCTGATAATAAAAAATAACAACAGTCATATAGAGTACGAGGGAACCATTCAAGTAGCCAGGTCACAATCCTTAAACCAAACAAGGACCGGAGTTGTAACTGTCACGCCCCGATCCCGCTAGGGTCGTCCGCCTTGCCTGGATCCCTGCGGGATTGATCGTCCTCGCTAAGGCGTGATGCCGTGCAAGCCTAAGTTGTGCTTGCACAAGGCCATATACCTGCACAAAACAACTAGTCAAGCAAAAATATACGTACGCACCCATTCATTACAGAAAACCAAATATTGGACATAGAGATTTGAAATAGAAATACTTTTTTTATTCATAAACTTGATAGGAATACAAGTAAAAAGATTTGCAACTCATATTTTACCTTATAATTGGCTACATGATTCTCTTTGAAACTCTCTTTTTGAAAATAGCCACAATACCCATACATGATATCCCTTTATTACAAGCTGGAATTGAAAGACACCTTCAAAGGAAATAAAAACTTGTAATTTGACTGAAATGAAAAGTAGCTTCGAGGCAGTCCGCAGCTCTACTAGGCTAGACGAGCTTTAGTGCCTCTCCTGAAATCCCTCTGTCTCCTTTACTTTCTGAAAAGATACCCACAACGTGGGTCAGCACACATCATGTACTGGCGAGCGGCTTTTGGCCGAACTCACAAATCTCTGCACTAATTCATCATATGAAGCTAACATTTTACTAGTGATCTTTCTACTTGTCTAGATTCTTTTTAACAATTCATAAGAAATATAGCAGCAGAAAGCACTGTATAGTAAATCTTACCATCGTCGACAGTCAACCCTGCACAAGACAGGTTAGCACAATTTGTATATAATATAAAACCATACTGTTGAATTCTGCATCTTTTGTTAGGTTGTAATGCACTCTGATTTCATAAATGCACCTAACTACATGTTGGTCCACGGGTCATTCCCCGTGATTAGCCGCTGTAACTTTTGGGTTCAGCTCGTCGCTAAGGACACTCTATACATCTTTTGGTTTCTTTACCGCAGGGCGTTACTCTAATCCCCCCTAGGCCGAGCAGCTCAGGTGCCCCCAAACTGGTCGTGTGGATTGGCCCTGTGTACACAAGTTGTCCGAAACCAAATGTATGAATGCACTCTATCAAATAAATCTCAAGTATGATAACATATGCAACTCTCTGTATTTCCGTCTTACTCTTTATTCTCTATACGGCAAGCCGTATCATCTCTGTCATATGACTTTAGCAACATTTACATCAATCTCTAGCAATAGAATAAAAACTTGTAATCATTCATAGCAAACACGAGTAAGGCAACTGTTCTTTGATTAGCATCTAAGTTCAATTCTTTGTTTCTTATCTTTTGTTGGTTTGGTATCGTTGATCAGCGGAACACAACAAAAGAGTGGACTAGAGATCATTTTATTAGGGCGTACAGATCAATGTCTGTTCGGTTGAAGCAACTCACCAAGATAAATCTTAGTTGAGAGAAGGAGGGACTTTACGCGCTGTTCACGTCCTATGTATGTCTATGCATCCCCTTGCATAGGCACCAACATCTGATTAGCATACTTCGGTCTCTTTCTCTCAAGATTCGGAATGAATGCGATATGCAATGAAAGCGAACAATAAAAACCAATCATCGAAAACCAACTCAAAAATGCATTCATCAAAACCAAGCAGCGAAAGAAAACATCCAATAAAACTCTTGGATTCATTTTAATAGAAGCCAATCCATCAATTGGAAGGTTCATTGCATTTCATTCGTGATCAATCGATACCGACAAAGGTTTCTCCAAATACTCAGTTCGAGACAGAGTCAGCAAGCCGTAGGTATTACATAGTGGACCGCGAGGAGCGGGGCACTATATAATAACCCACTGAGAAAAAGTTTTGTCCTCAAAACTTAAGATACAAACGCACCTCCACTAGAATTGCCATCTTTATCAAGTAGGGAGGCGAGACTATAGACGCGTGCGGTCGCAGTGTTGGTATTCCGTAACTGCTGATTGTGCAGATTATCTCGGAGTGGCGGTGGGTCTGGCAGCAGCCCATGCTCCTCTGTATCATCTCTGTTACGTGCCGTATGTCTTTTCTTTGGAGAATCTCTGAAACCATGGCCTCTCTGACCACAGTTGAAGCATTTCTTGTTAAGGGAACGACAATGTTCTCTGACATGGCCCAGACGGCCACAAAAAGAGCACTCAATCTTGTTACGAGGTTCCCCCTCTGTCTTTTTCTCTCCATCTTGGTATCTTTTCGTAGATGGATTGCGACTGCACTGGATTTTAGCTGACGCCTTCCTCAGGCTAAATTGTTCTACTTGTAGCGCTGCCTCAAAGGCCTGAGGATATGTCTGACATTTTCGGTTTAGTACACTCAATTGAATGTCATCGTTCAGCCCTTGAACGAACCGATTTATATGGGCCTGCTCTGTTGGTATCATAACAGCAGCAAAATTGGCCATCTTAGCAAATTTAGATTCATAATCTTCCACGGACATGCTTCTTTGCTTCAAAGTGACGAAGTCATTTTCCATCTTCTGGCTGATAGCAGAAGGGAGATACTGTTCCAGAAATGTTTTCTTGAACAAAGCCCATGAGATCTTCCTATTTCCAGCTGTTGCGAGCAGCGCCGGCTTCTTCGCCTTCCACCAATCCTTTGCCCGCAGCCGTAGAAGCAGAACAGCACAAACTACCTTCTTGCTACTTGGAACTCCCATGAACGCGAACAGACTCTCCATTTTATTAATCCAGTCCATCACCTTGTCGGGTGACGTCCTGCCATCAAATTCTGGAGGTTTCGCGTCTAAGAAGTCCTTTGGCCTAAGAGAAGAGTGCCTTTGTGCTGGCTGGGGTTCATCACCCTCTACGGGCTCAATCTCGGGCGTTTCCGTTGGTTTGGTCGCTGCGGTGGTATCTCGATTTGCCGCAAGTGCCGTGACAAGTTGAGTCAAGGACTCCAACTGTTTCTGCTGGGCCTCTATTTGGGCCTGTTGTATTTGATTGCGTTCCTCACTGTCATGTCTCTGTAATTCCAACAATGTCATGATCCGTTCTATCGGATCTGTCGAGAAAGCTTGTCGATGAGGGGCCATTTCTCTTCAAAAGAGTATTACTTCTGTCAGTCTCATAAAATATTATGGACTTATTGTATGGGGCATTGGTTTTCATAACTCAAAATTGGGACACTTTTGAAAGCCATCAAAATACTTTATTTACTTTTTTTGAAAATAATATTTGCAAGAGGCCAAGGACGTAAAGTCGGGCTCTGATACCACTTTGTCACGCCCCGATCCCGCTAGGGTCGTCCGCCTTGCCTGGATCCCTGCGGGATCGATCGTCCTTGCTAAGGCGTGATGCCGTGCAAGCCAAAGTTGTGCTTGCACAAGGCCATATACCTGCACAAAACAACTAGTCAAAGTAAAAATACACGCACGCACCCATTCATTGCAGAAAACCAAATATTGGACACAGAGATTTAAAATAGAAATACTTCTTTTTATTTATAAACTTGATAGGAATACAAGTACAAAGCTTTGCAACTCAGATTTTGCCTTATAATTGGCTACATGATTCTTTTTGAAACTCTCTTTTTAAAAATAGCCACAATGTCCATACATGATATCCCTTTACTACAAGCTGGAATTGAAAGACACCTTCAAAGGAAATGAAAACTTGCAATTTGACTGAAATAAAAAGTAGCTTCGAGGCAGTCCGCAACTCTACTAGGCTAGACGAGCTTTAGTGCCTCTCCTGAAATCCCTCTGTCTTTTTTGCTTTCTGAAAAGATGCCCACAACGTGGGTCAGCACACATCATGTACTGGCGAGCGGCTTTTGGCCGAACTTGCAAATATCTGCACTAATTCATCATGTGAAGCTAACATTTTACTAGTGATCTTTCTACTTGTCGAGATTTTTTTTAACAATTCATAAGAAACATAGCAGCAGAAAGCACTGTATAGTAAATCTTACCATCGCCGACAGTCATCCCTGCACAAGACATGTTAGCACAATTTGTATATGATGTAAAAGCATACTGTTGAATTCTGCATCTTTTGTTAGGTTGTAATGCACTCTGATTTCATAAATGTACCTAACTACATGTTGGTCCACGGGTCATTCCCCATGATTAGCCGATGTGACTCTTGGGTTCAGCTCGTCGCTAAGGACACTCTATATAACCCTTGGTTTCTTTATCGCAGGGCGTTACTCTAATCCCCCCTAGGCCGAGCAGCCCAGGTGCCCCCAAACTGGTCGTAAGGATTGGCCCTGTGTACACAAGTTGTCCGAGACCAAATGCATGAATGCACTCTATCAAATAAATCTCTGGTATGACAGCATATGCAACTCTCTGTATTTCCGTCTTACTCTTTATTCTCTATACGGCAAGCCGTATCATCTCTGTCATATGACTTTAGCAACATTTACATCAATCTCTAGCAATAGAATAAGAACTTGTAATCATTCATAGCAAACACGAGTAAGGCAACTGTTCTTTGATTAGCATCTAAGTTCAATTCTTTGTTTCTTATCTTTTGCTGGTTTGGTATCGTTGATCAGCGGAACACAACAAAAGAGTGGACTAGAGATCATTTTATTAGGGCGTACAGATCAATGTCTGTTCGGTTGAAGCAACTCACCAAGATGAATCTTCGTTGAGAGAAGGAGGGACTTCACGCGCTGTTCACGTCCTATGTATGTCTATACGTCCCCCTGCATAGGCACCAACATCTGATTAGCATACTTCGATCTCTTTCTCTCAAGATTCGGAATGAATGCGATATGCGATAAAAGCGAACAATGAAAACCAATCATCGAAAACCAACTCGAGAACGCATTCATCAAAACCAAGCAGTGAAAGAAAACATCTAACAAAACTCTTGGATTCATTTCAATAGAAGCCAATCCATCAATTGGAAGGTTCATTGCATTTCATTCGTGATCAATCGATACCGACAAAGGTTTCCCCAAATACTCAGTTCGAGACTGAGTCAGCAAGCCGTAGGTATTACATAGTGGACCGCGAGGAGTGGGGCACTACAGTAACCCTTCACCTGAATAGAACTCCGTCTCTAAATCTTGTTGATAAAGTGAAACATGACGAGCATGACGTGGGGTGCAATAAGACAATAAACGAAGAGAAGACACAGAACTGCTCCGGGAGCCAGGTTACAACCCTTAAACCAAACAAGGACGGGGTTGTAACCCTTCACCTGAACAGAACTTAGTCTCTGATCTTTATTGTTAAAAAGTGACAATCATGCGATCATATTTGCAATATTCGAGCACTGAATCTACACCATACAATCGCTCACGGCCAATCAGTGACTACGGCTTTCTATATTAGCTAACTAGGGTTATCACAAGCCTTAGTTACTAGCAATATGCAATGAGATGTTCCTCCAGCCACAAGCCCAGCTGCTAATCCAGTTTATCCAGACGACTTGGATTCATTAAGCAATGCCTCGTTCTTTTCCATATATCGGTGAATTTAGATATGTGCCCTACTCGTCGGCAGGCTACAAGTCCAACAATGGTGGCCGGGATAACGAGATCGCCTGTAACTGGGGAAATCTCTCATGACTACTAAATTATTCTAGTTATTAGCCTTAGCCATTTACAGTAGGTACCCCTGACCATGGTACTCAGGGATCCCTGTCCTAGACATGATGTAAAATATTATCGATTCATTTTGTACAAACAATCACCCACGGTGTCCAGGCCATTCAATCTTGTCATGACGTGCTAGCCGTCGCTACAACATTCGAGATACATATCATGTCAAATTCACTGTTGTAAAACCCAAAACAAAATTTTTAATAAATTTTAAGATTTCCTTTTTAGTTCAATTAACAGTTAATTATTATTTTCTTGAAATTTCAAAACAAAGCATGTATATATATACATATTAAATTTTTTAATAATTAATTGAAAAGAAATTATTTTAACTTGAATATATATATTTTAAAAGAAGCTATAAGAGTAAAGAAAATAATTTTTACTAATAATTTAGAAATAAAAGAAATTATTTCTTTAAATTGACTTTATTGGTTTATTGGTAAAAAAAAATAAGAATAATAAATAATAATAAAATAGATGTTACTCCTAAGATTTGAACCCTCAACCTTCCCAACCAAGTCATAGGACACAACCACTACACCACCAAGTGTTGGTTGTCATAAGAGAATAGATTTGTTTGTTATAGTATATAGGGATGAAACCCTTTACAAAATTAGAACGGATGAAACCATCCATTCTTCTTCCTCATCGGTTCCTTTCCGAAAGGAAAACCGTAAGAGTTATTTCTCCATCAATGGAGACTCTAGGGTTTCCATAACCCCATTCTCTCCCTATATAAATCTTCTCCCTCTCCATCTTTCTCCTCCACCACTCTCCCAAACTCAAATCCATAAACCCTAGCCAGCCCGACTCCGGCGATTTCTCGGCCGACCGCACCCGCGGATCCGCCCCCAGCGCGCCCCTCTCCACTCGCCGCGCCCACTGTCCCGCCGGCGCCCTCGGCCAACCGCCGACCCGCCCTTGTGCGGCCGCCCCGACGCCCCGACAGCGCCGTCCGCCTCTGGCCCGCGCCCCATACGACCTCCTCCTCCCCGAGCTCCCTTCGGCAAACACCTCGCGGATCTGTCCTAGCTCCTGTGCCGCGCGCTGTTTCCGTTGGCAGCCCTGTGCCCGGCCAGCGTCCAGCTTGTGCTCTTCGACGTTGTTCGATTTCGTGTTCGGTTCCATTTCTGGATTTCCGTTGTCAATTGGGTAACTTCTAATCCAGTAGTTTTCCTATTATTTTTAGTAGTCCATGATGATATCTGGTCCAAACCAAATTCTTCGGGAATTCGGGATTTCGATAACGTAGTAGTTACGTTGCCGTTTCGGTTTTTTTGAAGTCTCTTCGGAAATATGGTTGCTGTTGATTTCTGGTTCTGAAATAATTTGGATTTTGGACAGAACTAAGTTCTGTGCCTATTCTCAGGTTTTTCGAGAATGCTGAGAAATAATTCTGTTGGTTAGAGATTTTTTTTGGCACTTGGCTTTTGAAGAATTTTGTGGCTATTTTCGAGAATTCTGGGAATTAGTTCTGTTGCAGAATTTTCGAACATTTCGGAAATGATCCTGTGGTTTCCGATGTGTTTTCGGGAATTCCGAGTCTGTTTCGGGAATTCTGATATTATTCCGGGTTTCTGATTTGGTTTAGGAAAATTATTTCTGTGGTTGTTTTATATAAATATTTTTGGGTATCCCTGGTTTGGGATTGTTTTTGCAGGTTGTAGCACACTTTCCCAGTTTTTGGGTTGACCAAAAATAGAGGAAGTGCTGCCGGAATTTTTATAAAATTATAAAAATGATTTTAAAACGATTTTCGGAAATGATATTATTTTAGGGCGACGACCTTATCGGTCAATGGGCCCCAGTGAAATACAAACGCACCGGTCTGTCCGTACGTTGAGGCAGAGTAGCTGTAAGTGAAGATTGGACCAGTTCTGAGACTCATAATATTTTATTTTTAAATTAGAAATTATTAGTTATTATTATTATGTAATTTTGTAGGTAATTTACAAGACTAACATTTTTTTTCTCTTATTTTAATTCATGGAAATGTAAGGGCATAAGCTCATTTATTTATTTTTGTAAATTTGTAATAAGTAGGAATTAGCTGTGGATTTTCTGAGATTGTGAACGCGTAGGATTAATTAATATTAATATAAATTATTAGTTAGAAATTCACGATTTTCTCATTTAAAGAAAAGAAAATATATTTATATATATAATTATAAAATACTAATTTTTCCCAATAAATTGATAAAAACAAGTTTTCCGAAATAAAATATAAATTTAACACACTAGAAAAACGTGTTTTTAATTGTGTTAATACAAGACTAAAAATTAATTAGGAGACAAAATCTAGAAATTGTAACTAGATAATTCTAGAGTTATGGTTTCTGAGACAAATTCTCGGAATGTAGGATTTCAAGGAAGAGTGTGACTGTTCAAATCCCGAAGTACCAATCTCGTCAAACTTGAGAAGTTTAAGGCAAGTACATTTATGTTGATTACAATTATTTAATAATCACTTCACTGCAATTTTAAACCACTATTCAAACACGAACTCTTTCGGGAGTATTGACTGTACTGTTGGGGACTAGGGGAGTAGAGTAGTGGACATGACCAAATCCAAAATTAGGATAACTGACTGTATTAGCTTTCCCCTCTTCACACGGGGACAAGCCATACCGTATCGCTAGGATACTACTATAATCCAATCCGGTCATATTCATTACCTATTCATATCACTGTACTGTATTATTTCAAAACTGTTCATCTTCAAACTGTTTAAAAGTGCATAATTTTATTGTTAAATTAATTGTCAAGATTAGCATAAATTGTACTTTGCTCCTTTCCTGACTGGATTCCCGTAGGTACTACTGATGACCTGGAGATGCTGATCAATAGCTACTATGATCCTGATTTGTACCCGACGGTACTTCCACCTGAGGAGGATGTTGTGGCGTCTCCATAGATGCTACTTTAGTTTGAGAGTTTAGTTATTTTTATGTTATTTCTAGTTTATGAATCCTTGTAACAGAACAAGTTTTAAATTATCGTTTAAATAAATGTTGTGGCAAACTTAGTTTCAAATGTTGTTGATCACCTGCATATGGATTACAGCTTACTGCCGCCGTCTCATCAACGGTGCAGGCTGGGCATGATCCGATTCGACCCAAGTATTTGGGGACCGGGCCGTGACATGTTTTTAGAGGTGGCCCATGCAGGTCGATCAACCAACAACTTAGGAAAACCTAGGAAACAGTTAGAATACTAGAACATCAAATTGCCACAACATAGGACCGATATATATATGTTAAATATTTTTGCTTGATTATAGACGGGTAGGCTACATTGCTTATGTTTATATCCTAAACCTTCCAGAGAATGGCCACTGACAATACCAACCCTGCTGGCGATAGGATGTCAACACCTGACCATACCCCACCTCCCCAATCAAGTCCGGATCCTACACCTCGGCAGCTGGCCGACCGTCCCCATAATACAACGACGGATCCATCATCTTCTCAGACAGAGATACAGCCCCCTGTGGTTTCACCCACTCCAGCTGCCCCACCGGTGCCTGTGGACCCCACCGACCTCATAGGTCTGCTAAGAGGAGTGCTAGAAGCCCAGAGAACTCAAGCTGAAGCTCATCGCGAGCAGACGGCCATTATGAGAGAAGGCATGGAGAATGCCCATAGCGTGGCAATGGCTGCACTAGAGAGAGGAGAAGCAGCTCAACAAGAACCAAGGCCTGCCAAGGTAAACATAAATTTAAGGATTAATTTATGTAATATTAAAGCCATTTAATTAATGAGAATCATATTGCCAAGGTGGGTGATATTGAGAGTTTTAAGAAGCAGAACCCTCGACCCTTCAAGGAAACCAAGGGAATCGTCTATGCTGATGAATGGCTCGATAGTATGGAGAATCTTCTATGCGTCGCTCGACTTCCAGAAGACCTCAAGGCTGAAGCAGTGGGACTCCAACTGCAAAATGTAGCAAGCACCTGGTATCGGAATGAACCCCGACTCCAGGACAGGCAGATTGACTGGGACACCTTCAAGAGGTTATTCCAGAAAAAGTTCTTCCCAACTTCAGAGTTGCGGGAGATGGAGCGACAATTCCAGAACCTGAAGCAGGGCAACATGACTGTGGGAGAGTATGATGCTAAATTCGGCCAGCTCAGCCGATTTGCCAAGAACCTGGTGGCTGACCCTGACGATCGTGCTGAAAGGTTCAGATATGGACTAAGAGAAGAGATACGCACCCATGTGATCTCAGGCGGTGCTAAGACTTATGAAAAGATCCTGGAGCAAGCTCAAGACATAGAGAAGAGCCAACCTGCCCGTTCGAAGAGAGATTATCATGGAACTAACAACTTCCAGGGTAATCAGAAGAAGCCCAACAACAGCAGCAACAACAACAACCGTCCTTCCTACCAGCAGGCGAGGAACAATGACAAGGCGCCTCAGAGGCAGATCCCCATCTGCGACTTTTGCAAGAGGCAGGGACATCTGGCAAACATTTACAGGAAGAGGCTAGGGCACTGCCTAGTCTGTGGGTCTTCCACCCATCAAGTGAGGGACTGCCCTTTGTCGACTAACCGGACTGGAGCAACTCCACAGAAAGGACCTCTGCCCACTCAGCAACAACAGTTTGGACAACATCAACAGAAGACGGGGCGAGCTTTTGCCCTGACAGCAGAGGAACCAGAGCCAGCTCAGGAACCTGTAGCGGATGTCATATCAGGTTCTATCTATGTGCATTCCTACCCTGCCTTAGCTTTATTTGATTCGGGAGCATCACATAGTTTCATATCCACCAAATTCATATCTGCATACCATATAGTTACTGGCTTTAGCAAGAAGATCTGTAGAGTTATGACTGGAGGAGGACCCCTACCCATCACTGAGACCTGTAATTGCCCTATCACCATAGCTGGCCATAACTTTATAGCACCTTTGCTTGTCATGCCCTTACCTAACTATGATGTAGTCCTAGGGATGGACTGGTTGAGTAAGCAGCATGCGCTGATAGATTGTCATCGAGGATGTGTAGTCTTTATCCCACCTGGAGAACCGGAGTTTGAAATCTCTCGAACTCCGGAGGAGATGGAATGTGTTACCTATACCTCTATCACTGAAGAATCTGGACCTCCCCATCCTATCATAGCAGAATTTATGGATGTTTTCCCTGATAGTCTTCCCGGGTTACCCCCAGACCGAGACATAGAGTTCACCATTGACCTAGTCCCCGGCTCTTTCCCTATTTCTAAGGGATGCTACAGAGTCAACCCGAAGGAGGCCAAGGAGATGAAGGATCAGATCAATGAACTGAAGGCTTTGGGATTTATTCGAGACGGAGCTTTACCCTGGGGAGCACCTGTCTTGTTTGTGCCCAAGAAAGACAGAACTGTGAGGATGTGCATCGACTACCGGGCGCTGAACAATATCACCATTAAGAACAAGTACCCGCTGCCCCGGATCGATGATTTATTTGATCAATTGAGCGGAGCCAAGGTGTTTTCCAAGATAGACCTCAGATCTGGCTATCATCAGATCAAGGTCAACACCAAGTATGGGCAGTTTGAATTCTTGGTCATGCCGTTTGGACTGACAAATGCTCCTGCGGTGTTCATGAACCTTATGAACAAGGTTTTCCATGAATACTTAGATCAATTTGTTGTTGTCTTCATTGATGACATTTTGATCTATTCGAAGACTGAAAAGGAGCATGAAGAGCACCTCAGGAAAGTTCTGGGAACTTTGAGGAAAGAGAAGTTGTATGGTAAGCTATCCAAATGTGAATTCTTTCTAGACAAGGTGGATTTTCTTGGCCATGTTGTCACAGGAGAAGGAATTTTGGTAGATCCTAAGAAGATAGCTGCTGTAGAGAAGTGGTCTACCCCAAGCTCAGTTGCTGAAATCAGGAGTTTTTTGGGCTTGGCTGGCTACTACCGGAAGTTTGTGAAGGATTTTGCCAGAATTGCTGAACCGATGACGAAGCTTACTCGGAAGAATGAAGAGTTCATCTGGACGAAAGATTGTCAGGCTGCATTCGAGGAGCTGAAGAAGAGGCTTACCACTGCACCAATCCTTACGCTACCCGCAGGATCCGGTGGTTTCACAATCTACAGTGATGCCTCTGGAAAAGGACTGGGATGTGTTCTTCAACAGAATAGGAAAGTGATTGCTTATGCATCTAGGCAATTGCGAACTCATGAGAAAAATTACCCTACACATGATCTGGAGCTGGCGGCAGTTATCTTTTCGTTGAAGCTATGGAAGTACTATCTGTATGGAGAGAGAGTGAAGATATACACAGATCACAAAAGTCTGAAGTATGTTTTCACTCAGAAAGAGTTGAACATGAGGCAAAGAAGATGGTTAGAGCTAATAAAGGACTTTGACATCGACCTGCAATACCACCCGGGTAAGGCTAATGTGGTCGCTGATGCACTTAGTCGATACCCAGTGGCGATGTTCTTGACCAAGGAGCGGCATCTGCTAGAGGACATCGAGAAGCTTGGATTAGAGATCATATTGCCTGGAGATAGAAGGATGGAGCTGGATGCTGATTCAATACTGATGAAGTTGCAAGTGAGCTCGTATCTGATGGACAAGATCAAGGAGACTCAGTTTCAAGACGAGGCACTTTGCAAACTGAGAGACCAAGTGTTGGCAAGAACACTTGAGGGTTTCTCAATCGCCAGTGATGGAGCTTTGAAGAATGGTACGAGACTTTATGTACCATCTGGCGAACTGAAGAATAAACTGATGAAGGAAGCACACCACTCGCAGTATTCTATACATCCTGGAGCTAATAAGATGTATCGGGATATGCGCACTATTGTTTGGTGGTATGGAATGAAGAAAGATGTGTCCAGATTCGTGGCGAGATGTTTGATCTGTCAGCAAGTGAAGGCCAGTAGACAGAGACCCGCAGGACTTCTACAACCGTTGGACATTTCGGAGTGGAAGTGGGAGCACATCACAATGGACTTCATGTCAGGTTTGCCTCGTTCCCAAGGAGGAAAGGATGCCATCTGGGTTATAGTGGACCGACTAACCAAGTCAGCTCACTTTATTCCCTTCAAAGTTGGTTTATCCACCGAAAAGTTGGCGGTATTATACATGCGACACATCTACCGGATTCATGGAGTACCGGTAAGCATTGTATCTGATCGAGACACTCGTTTTACCTCTCACTTTTGGAAAAGTTTGCATGACAGCCTGGGGACACAGTTGAAGTTCAGCACTGCCTATCACCCCCAGACAGATGGTCAATCAGAGAGGATGATTCAGACACTGGAGGATATGCTGAGATCGTGTGTCTTGGAGTTCGGAGGATCGTGGGAAGACCATTTGCACTTGGTAGAGTTTTCTTATAATAACAGCTACCAAGCCAGCATTGGTATGACCCTATTTGAGGCTCTGTATAGACGTCGTTGCCGTACACCATTGGCATGGGACGACGTAGAAGAAAGAGTACTGCTGGGCCCAGAGATGGTGACCGACGCAGCAGAGAAGGTGAAGCTAATCAGAGACAAGCTCAGAATTGCCCAGGACAGACAGAAGCATTGGGCAGACAGCAGTCGTCGACCACTGGAGTTTGAAGAAGGAGATAAAGTCTTTATGAAGATTTCTCCTACCAGAGGTACAATCAGATTTGGCAGAGCTGGGAAGCTGAGTCCCAGGTACATTAGACCATTTGAAGTTCTGAGCCGGATTGGAGAAGTGGCGTATAGGTTAGCTCGACCAGCTAATCTAGAGGGCGTACACAACGTTTTCCACGTCTCACAGCTCAGAGGCTACGTCCCTGATGAGAATCACATCTTAGACCACTCAGAGCTGGAGATTGGACCGAGCCTCACTATGCCTGAGAAGCCAGTGGCGATTTTAGACCGAGGCGAGAAGAAGACCAGGACCTCGGTGACTCCGATAGTTCGAGTAATGTGGAGGCATGATTCCCCAGGCGAGTCTACCTGGGAACGAGAGGATGAGATGCGGAAGAAGTACCCGTATTTGTTTGAGACCTGAGGTAATTTCTAACCCAACTCTTTTAAATTTCGAGGACGAAATTTTCTAAGGAGGAAAGCTTGTAAAACCCAAAACAAAATTTTCAATAAATTTTAAGATTTCCTTTTTAGTTCAATTAACAGTTAATTATTATTTTCTTGAAGTTTCAAAATAAAGCATGTATATATATACATATTAAAATTTTTAAAAGAAATTATTTTAACTTGAATATATATATTTTAAAAGAAGCTATAAGAGTAAAGAAAATAATTTTTACTAATAATTTAGAAATAAAAGAAATTATTTCTTTAAATTGATTTTATTGGTTTATTGGTAAAAAAAATAAGAATAAAAAAATAATAAAGTAGATGTTACTCCTAAGATTTGAACCCTCAACCTTCCCAACCAAGTCATAGGACACAACCACTACACCACCAAGTGTTGGTTGTCATAAGAGAATAGATTTGTTTGTTATAGTATATAGGGATGAAACCCTTTACAAAATTAGAACGGATGAAACCATCCATTCTTCTTCCTCATCGGTTCCTTTCCGAAAGGAAAACCGTAAGAGTTATTTCTCCATCAATGGAGACTCTAGGGTTTCCATAACCCCATTCTCTCCCTATATAAATCTTCTCCCTCTCCATCTTTCTCCTCCACCACTCTCCCAAACTCAAATCCACAAACCCTAGCCAGCCCGACTCCGGCGATTTCTCGGCCGACCGCACCCGCGGATCCGCCCCCAGCGTGCCCCTCTCCACTCGCCGCGCCCACTGTCCCGCCGGCGCCCTCGACCAACCGCCGACCCGCCCTTGTGCGGCCGCCCCGACGCCCCGACAGCGCCGTCCGCCTCTGGCCCACGCCCCGTGCGGCCTCCTCCCCGCCGAGCTTCCTTCGGCAACCACCTCGCGGATCTGTCCTAGCTCCTGTGCCGCGCGCTGTTTCCGTTGGCAGCCCTGTGCCCGGCCAGCGTCCAGCTTGTGCTCTTTGATGTTGTTCGATTTCGTGTTCGGTTCCATTTCTGGATTTCCGTTGTCAATTGGGTAACTTCTAATCCAGTAGTTTTCCTATTATTTTTCGTAGTCCATGATGATATCTGGTCCAAACCAAATTCTTCGAGAATTCGGGATTTCGATAACGTAGTAGTTACGTTGCCGTTTCGATTTTTCCGAAGTCTCTTCGGAAATATGGTTGCTGTTGATTTCTGGTTCTGAAATAATTTGGATTTTGGACAGAACTAAGTTCTGTGCCTATTCTCAGGTTTTTCGAGAATGCTGAGAAATAATTCTGTTGGTTAGAGATTTTTTTTGGCACTTGGCTTTTGAAGAATTTTGTGGCTATTTTCAGGAATTCTGGGAATTAGTTCTGTTGCGGAATTTCCGAACATTTCTGAAATGATCCTGTGGTTTCCGATGTGTTTTCGGGAATTCCGAGTCTGTTTCGGGAATTCTGATATTATTTCGGGTTTCCGATTTGGTTTAGGAAAATTATTTCTGTGGTTGTTTTATATAAATATTTTTGGGTATCCCTGGTTTGGGATTGTTTTTGCAGGTTGTAGCACACTTTCCCAGTTTTTGGGTTGACCAAAAATAGAGGAAGTGCTGCCGGAATTTTTATAAAATTATAAACATGATTTTAAAACGATTTTCGGAAATGATATTATTTTAGGGCGACGACCTTATCGGTCAATGGGCCCCAGTGAAATGCAAACGCACCGGTCTGTCCGGACGTTGAGGCAGAGTAGCTGTAAGTGAAGATTGGACCAGTTCTGAGACTCATAATATTTTATTTTTAAATTAGAAATTATTAGTTATTATTATTATGTAATTTTGTAGGTAATTTACAAGACTAACATTTTCTTTCTCTTATTTTAATTCATAGAAATGTAAGGGCATAAGCTCATTTATTTATTTTTGTAAATTTGTAATAAGTAGGAATTAGCTGTGGATTTTCTGAGATTGTGAACGCATAGGATTAATTAATATTAATATAAATTATTAGTTAGAAATTCACGATTTTCTCATTTAAAGAAAAGAAAATATATTTATATATATAATTATAAAATACTAATTTTTCCCAATAAATTGATAAAAACAAGTTTTTCGAAATAAAATATAAATTTAACACACTAGAAAAACGTGTTTTTAATTGTGTTAATACAAGACTAAAAATTAATTAGGAGACAAAATCTAGAAATTGTAGCTAGATAATTCTAGAGTTATGGTTTCTGAGACAAATTCCCGGAATGTAGGATTTCAAGGAAGAGTGTGACTGTTCAAATCCCGAAGTACCAATCTCGTCCAACTTGAGAAGTTTAAGGCAAGTACATTTATGTTGATTACAATTATTTAATAATCACTTCACTGCAATTTTAAACCACTATTCAAACACAAACTCTTTCGGGAGTATTGACTGTACTGTTGGGGACTGGGGGAGTAGAGTAGTGGATATGACCAAATCCAAAATTAGGATAGCTGACTGTATTAGCTTTCCCCTCTTCACACGGGGACAAGCCATACCGTATCGCTAGGATACTACTGTAACCCAATCCGGTCATATTCATTACCTATTCATATCATTGTACTGTATTATTTCAAAACTGTTCATCTTCAAACTGTTTAAAAGTGCATGATTTTATTGTTAAATTAATTGTCAAGATTAGCATAAATTGTACTTTGCTCCTTTCCTGACTGGATTCCCGTAGGTACTACTGATGACCTGGAGATGCTGATCAATAGCTACTATGATCCTGATTTGTACCCGACGGTACTTCCACCTGAGGAGGATGTTGTGGCGTCTCCATAGATGCTACTTTAGTTTGAGAGTTTAGTTGTTTTTATGTTATTTCTAGTTTATGAATCCTTGTAACAGAACAAGTTTTAAATTATCGTTTAAATAAGTGTTGTGGCAAACTTAGTTTCAAATGTTGTTGATCACCTGCATATGGATTACAGCTTACTGCCGCCGTCTCATCAACGGTGCAGGCTGGGCATGATCCGATTCGACCCAAGTATTTGTGGACCGGGTCGTGACAACCGTCAAGAGTGCGCCACGATGGGCCACTATCATGTCATGTTATTTGTCAAAAGTACACCACAACGGGTCACCATCGTGTCATGGAACATATTTAAAATTAACATTTAACCTGGTATAAGCATATATGCAATAACTAAATATAAACAGGGTGCAAGAGTTGTGGAGGAATCATGCGGCTCAGGGAAGACGGGACATAACTTCCACATACGAACTCAATATGAGGTGCTCCAGAGATATCCGAAAAGGCAAGACAAAGATCTAAAACTTTCATGTTTTAAGTTTTTCAAAATTCTGGTTAAAAAATAGCTAAACTTGGCAAAAACAGTCATTCTGTGCACTTTTTATGCCAAAAATTCAATTCTGCATAAAATACGCAAAAGGGAAAGGTTCCAGCGTAAAATTTCACATTCTGGATACTATCCAGCGTAAAATACGCATAAAAAGGGTTCACTGCGTAAAATTTTACATTATGGATACCATGCAGCGTAAAATACGCAATATTATGGTTCCCTGCGTAAAATTTTACATTCTGGATACTATCCAGCGTAAAATACGCAATATCAGGGTTCCCTGCGTAAAATTTTACATTCTGGTCCAGCGTAAAATACGAAATATTATGGTTTCCTGCGTAAAATTTTACATTCTGGATACTATCCTGCGTAAAATACGCAATATCAGGGTTCCCTGCGTAAAATTTTACATTCTGGATACTATCCAGTATAAAATACGCAATTTCAGGGTTCCCTGCATAAAATTTTACTCAGCCGACATAAAAAATTCAGAAAACTTGTTTTGGCCATAAAAACTTTATTTTAACTCGAAATGAGGTGAATCAAAACCAAATTCATACGAAATTTCGTGCTCTTGCTCATGGAATTATTAGTTTTCGAAAATAACAAATTTTAGTAGATCAAAACCAAGAAAAACTCCATGAACTTATAAAACCCCAAGTTACAACGTAGATCTAGAGGAATCTATCCATAAAAATCAAAAACTCCAAGTTCTAAAGAGACTTATAATCATGTAAAGAAGAGAATGGAATAATAAAACTTGAGATCCATCATGAAGCAAGTTTCACTTGCTTAGAACTCTTGGGTGTAGGTGGAGAGGAGTAAATGAAGAAGAAGAAGAGTTATTGAA